>JARHVA010002067.1:0-137500 GCA_037957365.1 Torreya grandis
TGATTATAGTTACCCCTCATCAAGAGATGGGACCACGATGATTAACACATTCTAGTTATTGATAAAAAGAGATGAGCATCCCTACTAGAGGAATGTGAATAAAGATCACCTGATTACCTATCTAAGGGGACATGATATATCATATAGAGAGTGAAAAGATCAATGAGTGTATGGATCTATTATTTGATGTGGATAGAATGCATGCACAATTTCATATTGGTGGATTTAGGCATTATGGCCATTATACCAGTAGGCCCAGGGAGAGAGACACTTGTTCATGATGATGCAGGTAGTTGGTGACTTTGTTATGCTCTATCAGATTTAGTTGGAGGAGAGATTCGCATTAAGTTTTATTGGGGGGGTACTTGTGGATCTAGTACTTAGGAGGACTATTTTTAGATGGGCCTAGGTTTTGTTAGTATATGATATATAAGAAGAGTTATGGGGCTTTAGAGCACATAGCCATTATGGTATCAATGTCGGGTTTGTGCTCGCATTATTGGGCATATGAGCACATATGGGTGGTTGAGATTGGGCCCTACCTATATAAGTGGTTACTTGCGCAATAAACTACATAGTCAAGATTTTATTGATGGAGAAGGGGGATAGGGGTGATGATAGGGGGGTTGATGGTGGTGCGAGGGGATATTGATTGGTTTCGAGATGCCTTAGAGGGCTTAGCACCTAGAGATATTAGGTTTGGAGAGGCCATATAAGACTTGGCCTGTAGGGGGTTGGGTACATATATCATACATTATCCTTATAGAGTTAGAGATGGGTATACAAGGAGGGCAGGGATGGTGAGATAAATCACCATCCCATTTGAGAGAGTATGGAGATAGTGTTTGGACTCAGGTAGGGGGATCTCACCTAATTTTTTCATGGTACATATGAGGGAGGATGTAGAGTTTTCATTGCCAAAACCATAGCCACAGGAGGAGTTAGATCATGAGAAGATACCTCATCAGAGAGAGAGAGGAGATGATGTAGGGCATTATAGCTAATTACCCTAGTATGTGTTCTAGGGTAGATACATGGCAGTGGATTTTAGTTTGGGTGATGGGGGGTCATGGACTTATGGACATTGATCTAGCATAGGGGACGCAATAAAGGGTGATCCTTAAGTAGGCAATGGTACTTGGATGTGGGCCCAGGGCCTAGTGTGGATACATTGTAGGGCCTAGATTGTTGTTTTATAGGGGATATTGTTACCACGCCTAACTAAGTGAAAGAGACCAGCTACAGGCCTAGGTAATCATTCTATATGGGTAGGTAGGCTAGTTTGCAAGGCCAAATAGGCAAATTATAGGTGTAGGTTGGTGTGGGTGTGTTAGGTGTAGTAGTAAGAGGGATAGCAGATTCAATGCCATAGGCATGTTATTTAGCCACTATATAGGAGATTCATTATTATGAGGTGATGGTATTTGATTAGTTACCCCCACATCCATGAGATTCTTTGAGTACAAAGCTAGGCATGGGTGGTGGGGCTCATACTTGGTAGCCCTCCAATTTAGTGGGCTATGACAATGGGTCAGACAGGGGTCCCAAGAGGACCACCACTAGGTATATAGTATAAGATGGGGCTAGTGGTAGTGTGTACTTCTATGTGTAGGCCCATGATGAGATTGTATATTTTTTGATATGTATATATGTAATTTTGATAGCTAGCCTACATGTCATCAATGTGAGATATATATGAGCGGAGAGATATGTGCATGTATTGACATGTATTGATGTTACATATATAATTTAGATTATTTATATGACATGATCAGATGTTTATGGTGATTATTCTTTTATGTTTTATGAGATGGATTTTTGTATGTTTATGATGTGATGATTAGGATTGATGTTGATGAGTGACTTAGATATTTTTATGTTATAGATGATGATTGTTTATGGAATTATGATTATGATGATTATTTAGATTGATGTTCTTATTATAGGGGCATGTGATGATATATGGTTTTAATGTTATTGTTCTGGATGATGTTGTTGATTATATTAGGTAGATTTTTATTTTGGGGGGCAATTTTTATGATGTATATGCTTGGATATGATAAAAATTTAAATAATGTGTGAATGTGATGTTATTTAATGTAGATTGTGAAAGAAAATGGTTTTCTACATTTTTGTTCATGTGGATTTTATGGTTCATGATATGTTGTTCATGATATAGTTTATGATTATGGTCTGTTTTAAGAATGTGGTGATGTTTATAGATAAGATTTAATGTTCTAATGAAAACACATAAGTGTACATAAAAAAATCAATATAATTAGAGACAACATCCTTGTGAACCAATATAATTGATAAAAAGGCATTTTGGGTTCATTGTCTTAGACCGTATTAAACCTAGGGTGGATTGATCTTAGTGAAAATAAGCCTTTCATATGCTTTTCATTAGCAAGATTTTAGTGATAAAGTCTCATCATAAACATAGGGTGCCAAGTGAGCTCATAGTCCCTTGATTTATAGAGGGTATATAGGGAAAAGAGGATGATAGGTAAATAGAAGGAAAAGGGATGATGTAGGGAACCTGATGTGGATTTACTTACCCTTTTTATAGGTGACCTAAGAACCAAAATAGACTAGTCCATGTCTTTACAAGGTGTTATATTGATCAATGTGGGAAGTCTACAAATATATATTTTTTATGAGAGAACCAATTACAGCCCTTTTGAGATAAATCTCTTATGATAGGGGTCATTTATTGATTGCATTTATGAAAAGGGTGAAGCTGATCAATGTGAGAAGTTTCAAATGCTTTAATAGAGCCAATTATGGCTTTTAAGGAAGATATTTAGGTTTGACATGTTGGCTTAGCCATCCTTCAAGGGAGTGGTTTAAGTCATAATACAAATGAGTGTTTGATAGCTATCCTTCAAGGGATCAATCTATCTATTTTGACTTTATTTGGTAACCATCCTTCAAGGGAGTGGTTTGTACTCCAATAATATTTTATATGTGATGTAGATTTTTTTTTTAATGTTTTTTTAGACATAGACACATCTATTCAAGCTTATAGGTTAAACTTTATAGGGTGTAATATTTTTACCAAAAAAGGTGGTCGTGAGGTAATGAAAAGGGGGTTTTGGGAAATAAGTGACCATGAGATTCCATCTAGTTAAAGACAAAAAGTATCCATGAGAACCATGTCATGGGATATAGCCATGGTACCCAAGTTTAATATTGGGCTAAAATTTATGAAAAATAATCACATGGGTCTATTGTAATCACATGTCCCCAAGAAGAATAGGGTAATAGGGTAAGGGAGGTGAGAATCTCATAAACTAAGGGATGAGCTTAAGTAAGACAATAGGGTTTATTAGATCTTCCTTAACAATATAAGGACACATATGTGAAGCATTGAGAGGTTCAGGTTCAATTTTACCTTCAATAGAGGACAAACAATAAGCTCTCGATCCATACTTATGGGTGATGATATAGGGTTCAAGCCAATTGAAAGAAAATTTACCTTTTTTGTGTATCTCCATATTTTTTACATGTTGGTTTTCCTTAAGGATGAGGTCTCTGATAGTGAATTCCCATTATTTTAGATGTTTTTTTATAAGCATGAGTGATGCACTCTTGGTAGATGTGAAGATAGTTAAAGGCAGCAAGGTGATGTTCATCGAGCAACTCAAGGCACGTGAGCCATTCTTGACAATAATCATCTTTAGAAATGATGTCTTGTAAGGATATACAAAGAGAGGGGATCTAGACTTTGAGAGGTAAGATAACCTCTACACCAAATACCAAGGAAAAAGGTGTAGCACCCATGGAGGTTCGGATGTTAGTGTGATAGGCCCACAATGTGAATGGGATGTGTAGGTGTTAATCCTGACCTAAATGACTTACAACTTTGGTTAGCATCTTGATGAGGATTTTTTTGGAGGCTTTTTCCTATCCATTTTCCTATGGATGATAAGGTGATGAATGGCTAAGCTTGATTCCAAAAGCATCATAGAAGACTTGAACTTTCTTGCTTTTGAAGGATTTTCTATTATCAATGATGATTTTATGAGGGACACCAAAATGAAAGATGATGTGGTAATTGATGAAATCAGTAATTTTTTTGGCTTTGATTGAGATAAGTGGAGTGGCTTCCATCCATTTAGTCAAATATTAAATATAAATGATGATGTATTGGTGTCATTGAGATGAGTGAGGATTGATTTCTCTAATGATATCAAGCCCCTTCTATGAAAAGGGCCAATCATATTTAGATACTTAAAGTCCATGGGCAAGCACATGATGAAAGTTATCATGTTTTTGGCATTTGACACACTTCTTTACATAGTCACAGTAGTCTTGATTGAGGGTAGGCCAATAGTAGTCAAGGCATAGGATTATTTTAATGATAGTGAGGACACTAAAATATCTCCCACAAACTCCATCATGATTTTATTTGATAGCATGGGAAATCTCATGACTCTATAGATAATGAATAAGAAGGTCATCAAATCCATGTTTGTAAAGGATTCCTCCTAGTATAGTATATCGAGAGGTGCCCTAAATAAAGGCTTTTCGGGCATTCTTTGAGAGGTCAGGTGGAAAGATACCAAGGTTAAGGTAGTTAAAAGTTTGGTCATACTAGACATCTAAAGGAGATGCCTCCACACTAAAAATGGTAAGAAGGTCTAAATTGATATATGAAGGCCTAATGAAATGATGGATGGTGACAAATAGTTTAGATTCAATAGGTTGAGAAGGAATTTGAGATGTAAGGGAGGCCATTATATCTATATATTTATTAGTAGATCAAGGTACTAATTGGATCTGGTAACATTCAAAATATGTTAAGATCTTGTCAACAAAAAGTTTATATTTTTACAAAATATCATTTTTACATTGATAGGGACCCATTAACTTGGTTGATCATGAGTTGGGAATCCTTGAAGATAGAAATGGTTTTGATTTCTAAGGCAAGAGCAGTTTGGAGAATGATGACTAAAGCTTCATATTTTTCCATGTTGTTAGTGCATTCAAAGTCAAGTTTAAAGGAAAGTAGAAGAGGTTTTCCATGAAGAGGAATGAGAATTATGCCTACACCCCCACCATGTTAGCATTTAGAGCTGTTGAAAAACATGGTCATTTGGTAAGGGGGTTCTTCCTAAGAAAGAGTCATAATAGACTCATCTGGAAAGGTCAATGGAATGGGTTGGTTATTTGAGAGGGGAGATTCAACCAATTGGTTTATGATGACCCATCCTTTAATGGTTTTTTGTTAAATAAACTCAAGATCAAACTTAATTAGAAGCATGAGCCACTTAGCCATATGCTAATTTTCATATGGCTTGGAGTGCATATACTTTAGTGGGTTGGTATTGGTAATAATGTATGTTTTATGATTAAAAGGTAATGATAGAGTTTTAAAGTGACAAAAATAAGAGCAAGATAAAGTTTTTCAAGATGGTTATATCATGTCTCATACTCTAAAAATGTTCGGCTGATATAATAAATGGATTGCTCTTTATTTTGTTCATTTTGATGAGCCAACATTACACCTAAAGAGTGATCAATGGTGGATATGTAAAGGTAGAAAGGTTGGTCATCCTTAGGTGGGATAAGAAATGGTGGAGAAAGCAGGTACTCCTTGAGTGAATCAAAGGCTTGTTGACAATCTTTGGTCCATCTAAAGGATGTGTATTTCTTTAGGAGATGGTGAAAGGGTTAGCATCTATCTGATAGTTGAGAGATGAAGCGATGGATAGATTGGAGTTTTCCCTATAGACTATAAAGTTGTTTAAGGTTTTTTGGAAGAGGCATTTCCAAGATGGCCTTGACCTTGGTAGGATCAATCTCAATTTCATAGAGGGAAATGATAAATCCAAGGAGCTTCCCAAAGAGAACCCCAAAAATGCATTTCTTAGGATTGAGCCTAACATGAAATTGGATCAGTTGATCGAAGATGATAGTGAGAATAGCTAGATGATCCTTGCAGTGTTTGGATTTCCCTAGGATATCATCCACATAATATTCTACAATCTTATGGATAATATCATGGAAGATATAGGTCATGGCTTGTTAATAAGTTGCTCTTACATTTTTTAAATTGAAAGGTATAACCCAATAGCATAAGCTGTCCCAGGGGGTGATAAAGGTATCTTTATGTTGATCGAAGGGGGAAATCAAGATCTAATTATTTCTTGAAAAGTTGTCCATGAGAGATAACATTTTGTGGCCTATGATAAGATGAACTAATTGTTTGATGTTGGGTAAAGGAAAGTTGTCATTGGGGCATGCAAGGTTAAGGTCATAAAAATTGATGCAAAGATGAAGTCCCCTAGTAGGTTTGGTGATGGGAACAATGTTAGAGACCCATTATGGATAATTAATGGGTTGAATGAATTTTATGGATAGAAGGCATTAAATTTCTTCTTTTATGAGAAGAGTTATGTAAGGGTGCATTTTGTCAAGCTTAGCCTCTAGATGGGTAATGATGTTATGGATACATATAGAGGGGTCAATCCTAGGCATATCCTAATAAGACCATGTGAATGAAATTCTATGGTATTGAAAGAAGGTGGGATAATCTCATTGCTCATCTGAGTTTAAAGATTGGCCAAGTTTAATGATTTGAGGGTCTTCCTGAGTTCCCAAGTTGATATCAATAGTTGACTCATTTAGCATGGTTTGGATTTTGAGGGGAAGGGATTTATGTATAGAATAATCCCCCACACTGAGGTAGGTGAGGATGGAAGAATCATCTTGGCATTGGATGGTGTGAATAGTGGGTGAATCTTGGGCAATCATCTCAAGATGGATTAGAGGAAAGGTTTTAGTTTGGCCACCTTGTTGATAGGTCAATGGGCCTAAACTAATGGTACTAATCAAAAAAAAAGTTAGATGGGATGATGTTAGAGTTTTTAAATTGGGAAGATGAATTAGGTGAGGATAGAATCTCTTCCACAGGGGTAGTAATGGGTTTTGGTGAGGTGGGATCCTCTGGTGATTTTAACCTAAGCCTAAATAACTTATGAGGTCCTTGTTTGTAAAGGCCCATACCAAATCCTTTCCAATCATAGTGATGAAGATAGGTTTTGTAAAAGGATGGATTGCTTAGATAGGAGAAATTAGAAGTGAAAGGCTTGAATATATGGAGTGGTGATAGGAGCGAGGAGTGGTTGATCAAATCCCTCATAGACAAAATATGTTTGATTGTTAGGAAGTCCAAATGGGATGATTATTCCTATGTTAGGTTCATAAGAAGGGTCATTTTGAAGGTTCCCATATTCATGCAGAGTGGAAAAAGCATGTAAAGCTAAAATTTGATATTCCATAAGGGAGAGATGTTGGAAAATTTGTGCCAAGGAATCCTCAATGAGAACATGGGAAGAAGAGATAGATGTACTAGTTGAGGCTTCATCATTGTTGATATAGAAGCACTATAGGTCATGTTTGGTGATGTAATTATGTTAATGGGGTTGGTTGAATATGTATGAGATGAATGTGGAATAAGGACATAATTAGGCCTATAGGTCATGTTAAAATATATAAAAAGATTGGGATCAGCCTCGATGGTTATAACCTGTCTTTCATGTTCAACTTTGACATAATGGTGTAAAGTAGAGGGGATACAACTCATAGCTCAGATCCAAGGGTGTCCAAGTATAATTTTATATTTGAAATCACCCTCTAAAACATAAAATAGCTTAGGAATGGTGTGAGGGCCCAAGCATATTTGAAGGACAATGGTCCCCAAGGGAGTGGCTATTGTGTCGTTAAAAGAGCAAAGAACTATTATGATTTTGGCCATGATGTTCTTTGGTAAATATAGTTAATCAAAAGAATGGGAGGAGATTATGTTGATGTTGGCTCCTCCATCAATAATCACCCTTTTGGCATGGGTGCGATTAATGTATACGGTGATAAAGATAGGAGGGTCAGATTCCTTGGAATGGGCCAGAGGTATCTCATAATCTTAGAAGGTGACGATGGTAGAATGTTGGAGGGTTATAATGAAGGATACAAGAGGTTGAGGGTCATATAGTTTAACCTCATTAGATTATATAGCATCTATTAGTGCCTAAAAATGATGGGGTAAGGTGTTGATCAAGTCATAAAGGCTCATCTTCATCGGTTCTTGGTGAAGTTGCTTCAACATGATTTGTTGAATGGATGCAGAAGAGTTAGTAGGAGGTACACCTAGGATAAATACTTTGGGTCTAGGTGAGGGCATAGGTGGTGGTATTAGTGTTTGAGATTGGTTAGAAGGTTGAGATTCTGAAGGATACATCCATAAAATAGATGCATGGGCTCTTCCCTTACCTCATTATTACACTAGAGATCGGGTAATCATATGAATGGTGCAAATAATAGGATCAGTTAGACTAGGTGATTAATTTAGTTCTTCCACCTCACTTTGAGATTAAAGATGGAGAGAAATTATAGGTAGTTTTAGTGGTTAGATTTGTTAGGTTGACGGTTGGGTTAGCTAGGCTGGTAGTTGGATTGGTTGGGCTAGTAGTTGGATTGGTTGGGTTGGTAGTTGGATTGGTTAGGTTGGTGAAGGTGGTTCATCTAATAACATATCATCCACATCATATAGGTTATGGATAAGGGTTTGGAGAGATTTTTAGTTCTCTATATCATGTCTTGGTGTCCTATGATATGCACAAATCAAATTATCATCGAAAAAGGAGGTTTTGGTATTAAAAGGGGTGAACGGCTTGATGGGTGGCAACTTGATCGAAGATGTTTGCAACAACCTCCATAAAATAATGACATATGATTCATTCAGAGATGTTGGGGGAGTTACAATGCTCATTTAAGAAATATGAACGTTTTTAAGCATGGACTTGACCTTAGAAGGGGTAGGTGGTTGAACAACTTTGGTAGATGTTTTAGGTTAGCTTAGCTTAGCTATGAATGGGTTATAGGTAGATGGTTTCAAAATAGAGGATGGGGGGTTGATAATAAGTAGGAAATTATAAGGGGATAAACTAGCTAAGAACAATGAAGAATTTGATGGCTTGGGTGGTAAAAGGGTATGCATATAAAAGGGCATTAGTTTAACTATACTGGAATAGGTGACTAGGATGGTAGAAAAGTGGGGACCCAAAATAGATGCTAAAGGAGAAGGATGCAATATAGCTCAAGCTTGAGGATAAGATTTAGGAAACTAGACCCTTTGGTCCATCTTGATTGGTGGTTTTTTGGGTGGATTAGAGGGGGTTAGGTCTAATTTGATGGGTGAATGGGTGATGCTAGGTGTGGGAAGGATACCCAAAATCCTAGTTGGTTTAGCAAGAAAATTAAGAGAAGATCTATGTGGAAGTGGGTGATATGGTTATCTCATGTCTTGGAAGAAATAAATGTTTTATGATGGGGTGATTATAGGTTTGAGGGTGGATTCCAATGAGGTCAAGGGTTCATCTTTATTTTGGTATGGGAGCCCTAGATAGTTCCAAAAGGTGGCTCTATCTAGGTTAGGTTGTGAGGCAAATTCTAGACTTTGTACTAACCAAGAAAAGGGTTTGTAAATGGGTTTGGTTCCTTGATCAGTTGTTTCAAATGTTAAACCCTTATGTGAGGAAGAAGGTAGGGTTACTTTATCTTTAATTGAGCTAGAAGGTTCTAAAATCCCTAGTTGGGTAAATGAGGTAATGGTTTCTTGTGGGGTGATTAGGGGAATAGATGGTTCTTTGATCAAGGGTGTAGGTGTGGTCTTGGTTTCTTCCTTCACTAGGGTATCCAAATGAAAAGAGGAGGGTTTTGCCATTCCATTTGGTGGGGTAGAAGAAGAGGTGGTTAAATCAATAGTTACTTCCATGCAAGGAGAGGTGGGTATGGGTATGGTTTGATCAAGTGAAGACATGGGGGTTATAGATTATTCTATTTGGGTCTTTGAAGGTATAAGAGGTGAAATTAATTCTTCCATAGGTGAGGTTAGTGAAGGAGTGATAGAAGTGTGATGCTTATCCACCATGGGCTCAGTTATGATGGCATTGATTATGTGTGCCTCATGGGATGACAATGGTTCAGAGTTATTGTTACTAGGTTGGGCTGATGGAGTATGATTAGAAAAAGGTTTGTGAAAGATATCAATAGAATGATTAGAAGGTGCATTAGGATTTTTAAATGATATTTCACCATTATCGATCAAGTTTTGGATGAAGCTTTTAAAAGTGTTACATTGATTTATGTCATGTTTAATGACTCGATGGAAAGCACAATGGTTATTTTCATTGTACCACCTAGGCACAGGGAAAGAGGGGTCAAATTGTTGAGGTGGCTTAAGAGGAATAAGTTGGATGGCATTAGATTTTAGTAATTTATCCAACATAGAGGCATAAGATTCCCTTATAGGTGTGAATTATTTAGGAGGAACTTGGTTTTGATTTCAATTTGGTGGGTGAGAAGGGTTGGAAGGAGTGGTTTGATGTGGTTGGTTAATAGATGGAGGTGGGGAATCTTTCAACACAAACAAGTTTGTAGAAGATTTGTCTTTAGGATTGGGTTGGTTATTTATCTTGGTGGCAGAGGGATCATTAGGTTTGAAAGTGGAATTCTTATTTCATAATTTTAGTTTACCCACATCTATGGCATGGTTTTAAATTTTATGTACCATTGTGAATGCTTCATTAAAGGCTCTAAATGTTTGCACCTGAAGGGTGGTAACAATGTGTTTTGCACATCCCATAGAGAAAATCTTGATGAGTTCTGCTTGGGGTAATGAGAAGGACAGTTGAATCATGAGACTTTGCCATCATTTAATGAAGTCAGTGATTGATTCATCATAAAATTTCTTGATAGAATAGAGGTTAGTTATGGAGACCTTCTTAGATATGTTCACCAAAAAATGTTCTAATAATATTTGGGTGAGTTGGGAGAACAAAAGATAGAGTACCTAGGAAGGGCATTGTACCAATCCAAGGTAGGTCCTGATAAAGACATAGGTAAGTTTTGGAGGAGGAGGGAATCATCTTATGTGATCAAGTAACAAGAATGGTGAAACACCCCCAAATATTACTAAGGATCCTCCTTACCTTAAAAATTATAGAATTTGGGGAGTTCCCATTGAGGTGGATAAGCATGGATTGGGAAAAATGGGTTGATAGGTTCATTAAAAATTTGGTCATAAGATAAAAGGCTATGGGACCCAGAGATAGATGACTCAAGTTGCATCATCTTATCCATAAGCATATAGATCAAATCAAGTTGGGGTTGGGTATCTGTGTAATTTAGTGGTAAGTTCTATTATGGTTGGTTGCAGCTATGAATTAATATGTGGTAGGAGGTATGGAAGCGACCACATATTGGTACATGGTAATTTGAGGTTGGGACGGTGCCCTGATAAGATTGATCAGCATTAAGGGTTGGCTAGAAGGTTTAATATATCCTTATGGGTTTAAAATATATTGATAGGATGCTACGGGGATTTTTAAATTAACTAATAATGGTTGGTTTAGGGGTACATTTGGGTTGGTTAATGGGGGCAAGGTTTGGGTTGGTAATGTTAAAGTGTCTATGGTTTTTTGATGGGTAGTCATCCTAGTGCTAATGGGGGTAAGTGTTTGTGGTATGGATAGTACCAAGTTATGAAAGGGGGTAGAGGTTGGTATATTGGTTGAGTTAGAGGGAATGGTAAAATGGGTGTGCAAGATATCATGTTGGTAGAAGGGGCATAAGTGAAAAGGGGTAAAGTTGAGCCAATGTTAGAGGTATTAGTTGGGGTAACAGGTGTTTGAGTGGTGGTAGTAGATGAGCCAACAGTAGAAGATGAAGTTTGGCTAACATATGGTTGGGTTGATGTAACACCAATCATGAGGTGGTGTGGCATACCATAATGTGGATCCACTAAAGGGACCAAAGTAGTTGAAGCACAATAGGCTAAGGTATTAAGATAGTGTTGAAGAGCCACCTAGTTTTTGTCTAAAAAAGTGATGAAATCTACATCACCTTCAGTAATTATGAGAGGCCTAGTAAGTGAAGGATAATGGTGGGGTGGAGCATAGGGGGGTCTATCAACATCTGAGGTATAATCCATGGATGAGGATGAAGAGGAAGATTGTGGTTTTTTTTAATCACTTATTGTCTAGTTAAGACCATATGAGAAATGGAAAGGGATCTATGAAACTCACACCTCAAATAAAGAGCAAACGAATAAAAACTCAAAGCAGACAAATCATACACTAAAAACTTGATCAATCTTAGGATTTATTTTAAATCACTTTTGGCTTATGCCTTAGAGAGTGTGAAAGGGGAAATTGGCTTGCAAGTTGGGTCCTAGAAGAGTTATCTAAGGATGGTTTTAGGTTGAAATTTTGTGCTCAAAAAAATCTTCACTAGACTAGGTACATGGCCTGGTACTAGGGGCTTGCTCCCCACACTTCACAAACCGAAAGCCAAGCTGGGCCACTTAGCCAATAGATATCATTTATCTAGAGTTTATACTCTATTAGAGAATAGAGTGGATCCTCACCTTAGTGATCAAATCCAAATGAGATCACCAGATAGAGTAAGGTGATCCAAAGGGTGATGAAATCCCAATGGGCCTTGTCTTAAGTAAGCTTTGATGTTTGTTTTATGCAAGTGGTTTGGTAGTGTAACATATGTGCACTATAATTAATTCATAATGTGTTTAATTAATCTAAGTGAGCTAAGAATTAATTAGGAAAGATAATGAATGCACTCAATTTTAACCCAAAAGAAATTTTTGATGTCTTTGCATGTAAACAAGGAATAACTACAATGCACTTAATGCAAGATGAAAATTCAACCTATCCCTAAGATGGAAACTCTTTTTTTTCTTTTTGATTTTTATAAAAGAAAAGAAAATAAATTTCTACCTTTTGTAATTTAGAAATAACATAAATGAAAGAACATAGATTTTCACTAATGCAACTATATGCCTAAAAATAACTATGAACCCAGAAGGGATCCCACCAAAAATGCCATAATGTTTCCTACTATTTATTACTCTATTTTTAACTTTCAAGAAAAAGGAGAGAAATAATAGATGAAGGGTGTGTACTTGGTTAAATTTTTCACTCATTGATGACTAAATGAAGTGGGAGATCCTTTTTGGTGAGGAAGGACTACCTATAATAAGACCACACTAAACCAACTTGTTTGTTAGATGAATATTAAGGGTAGATTGCCTAGCAATATGCTAGATCCAAGAAGCAAAAGCTCCCTTGGATAGCTCTCAATCCACTCCCCTAATGATAAAAATGTTTTGATAATAGAAATGAAAGGTGATAAATTGATACAAACCCAAATTCTTATATAAAAAATAAATAGCATACGTGTTCAATAAAAATATAGTACAATGGATCAATACCATGCACAAGTGGACCAAGGTCAGGTCTAGAGGATTTGAGCAGGGTCTATAGAATGTTTAGAAGCAAAAATAGGGTTTGCTAGGGTGTGAGGAGGTTAAAAATAACAAGCTATTATTTGGCCTGATAGGTGACTGGCAATGGTCAGGATGACCGATGGTGGTTTGTCTGATTGTCAATGGTTAAGTGACCAGTGACAGTTTCTATAACCATTGATGGTTATATTAATTGACTAAAATTACCTATGGGAATGTGGTAAGGTACTAAATTAGAGTTAGAGGGAGGGTGGATAATGGACAGAAGGTTAAATATGGATTCTAAGAGTGAAGGGTAATGTGCAGGTGATCTGATCAAGATAGAAAGATCTAGTAGAGAAATTAAATGCTAAAAATAAGAGAAAAATACTTGTATGATGCAAAGTAGAAGCCAATGACAAACTAAATGAAATTGGGTAGCATAATAGTATTTTAACCTTCAAAAGTCATGTGGACAAAGTTTCAATATCTTGGATGCCTACACAAAGAAAACAAGAGATCCTAGATGCAATCTTTTGGATCCTTTTTCTCTTTTAAGAGCCCTCAATTTATAACACAAATTTTCTAAGTGAAGAGTAAGTAAGTTGTTAAGTTGGTCTAGGATAAAGATACCAATTCAAATAAAAGGTAAGTTATTAGGTGTGCATGGGTAAGTTTCAATTTTGCCCATGAATGTCTTGTTTATAGCTAGAAGTTATTATGTTACAAGTCTGGAGACCTGACCATTGATGGTCATCCTAACCGTCGATGGTTAGGCTAACCATCGATGGTCATACTCCAAAGTTTAAAAGGGTTAAAATGGGTCTTAATTTGATGTTTTAAAATGTTTAACAAAATTTCCTAGGTGTTTTAATGAATTTCAAAGTATATAAAGGTGTTACTAAGGATGAGTTAACTAGGTGAATATTTAACTAAGGGTCGATAATAGGTCTGAGGTAGCTTGACATCAAAAACTAGTCAAGGGGATGTTTTTGAGTATCTACACAACCCATACTATGTAGTCCACTCTTGTATAATCATTAGGTCTGACAAATAACATATCTCTGACTTGCACATCTTGAGCTAGATTAAATATAATTTTTATTCTTTTGATTCTTAAACCAACATACGTATCTGTAGATGCCACTCCAAAATCAAGGGTCCTATCATGAACCATTTTGTGTAGATCTCTATTCAATGGTATGTCATGATGATTTCTAGGCCAAAAATATCTTGTGCACTCAACTTTAGAAGGGAACATGTCTTCTTTCATTATGTCATGGATGTTTTGGAAGTAATATGCTAGATCCTTCCACTTACTATTTCCAGTAAAACCAAATTCATTAAATTGTTGTACATACTTATTCTAGTTATATTTAATTTATTTTTCACTTTTTTTTCTAATTTTATCTAAGTCTTTTGTAACAATGGAATCTTGAGACATTTCTCTATTTTTCAAGTCTTTGAAATATATTATCAGATTATCTTCTAGAGCATTTGGCTCACCATTTTATTTTCTTCCCCATAATGTAATTGGGGATGACCAATTTTTATCTCTTATAGAGTTTTTACAATGCATAATGAGCTAACCTTGCTCCATGTGTAGAAGAAAGTATTGACCTTTTATCAAGCCTACTATTTTGTTTCTTCCCTCCAGCTGGTAACTATTAACATACTCTTTAAAATCCACTACCTCTTCAATCAACTATGGCATGAAGTTTCTTATATTTTTACACATCCTATAAGTGTCCATCATCTATGCCACACTCCATACATCTTTCTTATTTATACATTTAGATAGGTTTCCAAATGTGGCATCGATGTCCTCATGGGTACATCCTACAAAGAGAAATATGACCTTGACATTGAGTAAAACACCTTTGTAGATAAGGAGAGATAAATATTGAAACACATACCTGTACAAAAAAACATGATTTTATGAATTTGTAAATGTAACATTGGTTTTATATAAGGTTTGATATTTTTTAAATATAATTATGGATGGAAGTACCTATTCTTATTGTCCCACAATAGTTGTCTAGTTGAAATTATATCCTGGAAGGAAGTTTCTTGAAAGCACCAATTGATTATGCTTTTCTCTGTATTTCTTACATTCAGAGTAATTATTGTTAGATGAAAGTCATACAATGGATATTTTAAATATCTAGGTTTATATAGTAAAGATCCATAAGTATCTAGAATTTTTGTTTCCATATCCCTGAGCACATGTTTAATGAGTTGATAGTAAATTTATCCCCTCTAAGAACATATTGTAAAAAACTACCCATATCCACCTACACCATGACCATGTGTTATAATCCCTGCCATTGACAACTCTAATATTTTATTGGTAACTACTTTGGTTTTTTTTTACTATCCTTAGCATAAATGTTTTTTAATGTTCCACATTATCATGAATGACACTGAGGCATTCTTCAGGGTATTGCTCTGACATTTATTTATGTCTATAATACATTTGTCTTAAAAAAGTGTTTAATTTGAGTGCTTCAAAAATTCATGATCAATACACTCTTCTTGATCTCTAGAGAGGGACCTAGAGCATGTATATTAAATCAATACGATGCATATTTTTCACCTAGCAAATTCATCAGATGTGGTAATGGTCACATCATGAAAATTAGTTCTGCATATGTTATTGAATTTTGGCTGGGATGTTGGCTCATATTATATATTCCCTAGTTGTGCATTGATGTGGTGCCTCATAAATTCTTGAGTGAAACATGCTAAAAGATTTCAAACATTTTATCATAACCATCTATATCTACCTGGTATGTTAGTTATGGAGAAACCTCTACAAAATAATCCACCAATTGGTCCAAAAAATCTTTAGCTGCTATTGTCTTCTATTGTTGATTTTGTTGAAATATCCCTACATATAATGCATTTCATTCCCCATTTCTATGATAATTTTGAATGTCAAAAAATCTACTTCTCTTCAATCCATATATTTTAAGCCAAGCTTCCAAATATATCTCTATACCCTGAAAATCAATGATAGTTTTGTTTTTATTTTTCTTAAACAAACCAGTTGAAAGAGCATCCAAGATATGTTGCCTCCTATTTGTTGTGGTAGAATCAAGCAACTTCATATTTGCAAATTTTAGAATCTCAAATGACAATTCTAATTGAAAATATTTTTTGGTTCAAAATTTATCCACATACATTGTATAAATCCCACTATTTATGCTTTCATCAAACTCCACTTGGCTGAGTGAAGTGTTTGGCAAATTTCTTTTTTGGACCAAGTACTTGTAGGCATGAGTTAATTTTTTTGGATGCCTTTATGTTAGGAATTTTAGTAAAGTAGTGACTTCATTATCCACTACATCCCAAACATTTTCAATTTCTTTCTCTTTTGGTGTCATGTATGGTAAATTGATTACTCTACAAGTCTCAGTGTCCACTATTTTGTTAGAAGGCCATCTAACAATATATGTTTCAGTTACCTTTGTATTAAAAGTCTCACAATGTTGTATAACTTGCCTTACGTAAATTTCCAATTCATTTCCTAACATTGGGATAGGAATACAACTAAAAATCTCCCCTGGTTGTGTAAATTCAACATAACCATAGGCAATTTTTTCATCATTTGTAAGAGTTGTACATTGTGCAACAAATGTACACTTTTCCCAAGAAAATTTTTTCTTAGGATTTAAAATGTGGTAGGATAATCAATATATCAAACACATGAATCCAAGCAAGGGTTTTCTTGTTTCAATGGTTGTATATGCAGAACTAAACTCAAATTATTTTGTCTGTGTTCCATGTCATTATCTATATAAAACTTGTCTATGATGTGTTGCATCATTATTGTGTTCTATATAGTAAAACTATTAACTACATCCCATAAATTATCCATAAAAGCTATAAAAAATGAAAGTGGTAGAGTTAGATCAAAATCTTTAGTCATATTAACACTTACACATTCAATAGGTATTTCTTTATTGTGGCATGTGGAAGTAAGATTTATGGGTTCCAAAGACTCAATGTCAAGACTTACCACTTTGTGTATTCTTCCTTCACCAACAACCTTACCATTATTTATAAGAGAAACATAGTCTCCATAATGGAAAGCAATTGATGTATGATTTTTTATCCTGGACATTTGCAAAAGACATGAGAAGAGTTGTGAATTAGGTTATTTATAAAATTAGTCCAATTTATACTTGTATGTAGGAGATAAATCTATATATATATCAGAACATAAGCATGGAGATATGTTAAAACATAAAAATGTAATGTATAACATTTTTTTTATTGACATGGTTTATGTCAATCCAAAAAAATAATAGCTTTTAATATCATATACTACATACTTCAATTCTTACTTCATCCTACTTTGAAGGTATCTCCTAGGAGATACATTTCAAACATGCATCAGAGTGGAATAGCCGCATAGAGAAAAATAACTAATTAAGTCAATATTCAACCATGTATTTTATTACAATACAAGATGATAATGAACATTGGGGGTTTTTAACAAAATTATGCAAAATAATTAGCTTCTTATATTTTGGGATCCTGTATTTGATTTGAACCTCTATTGTGGACCCAAAAGTTTGAAGGCATCTCTTAGGAGATAAATTTCAAACATGCATATGGGTACCCTTGAAGGTTTGAATGGCCTTGTAAAACCTTCAAGGGTACCTATGACATTAAGCTTTAGACTTAATTTTTCAATAGTCAAGGACATGTGGTATTCACCCATGATATTTCAACATGAATCCCCTAATAGAATTCCTTTGCCTTATGAACCTACCCTTCATCCTTTCTTAAATAATCACTTTTGTCCTAGATTAGTTTTTATAGACATCTAAATCTAGCCATCAATAACTTCCAATCAAGATTTTGACCAATTTCCATTGAAATGCACAATTTGGCCTAAAAACACTAAAACATGCTAAATGATGTGAAACTAACATATTCAAGTGCCAATTTTGGCTAGAGTATCATTAAATGGGGCAATGAAATTTATGGCTAGCTAACTTTGATCAATTCATTTTGAGTCAAAATGCTAATTTTGACACCTGTGTGCTCTGGATTGGTTTTTTCTATAAAATTTCTTACACAAGGCATGTGCCTTTGTTATTTTGTGTTGAGAATATCCTAAATGGGATAATGGATCCAATGCATCTGACATTGACTTCCAATTCTAATCCAATTAAATTTTGGACCAATAACAAGAAATTTTGATCAATTTGAGTAATTTATGTACAAAGTGCTTAATCATGCTTAAGAGCTAGTTAAACCAAATTAGAGCTTAATTAAGAATTCCATGGAAACTTGTTGAATATTCGTTTTTATAAATGAATATTGAATATCTACATCAGCAGGTGACCTCATTTATTGGGAAAATATCCTAGGCTATAAATGCCACAAATATCAAGATTCATGCCTCCCATGTCTCATCAATGCCCTCCATACCTCTTAATTACTATTCTATCCAAAATATTAATGAGATTATTTATCAATTTTAATTACATAATTGGATTAATCCTTAGCCACACATCTCAATATTGAGATGGATGGTTCAAGTTGATTCTACCATTTTCCAGAATCTATAAATAGAGAGGCCATGAACATCATTTCTAAACTATTTTGGTGCAAAGTTATTATGCTCAAATATCTTTAAAAGTATTGATAATTAGTGTTACCATTCCAAATTGATTCCAATCCAAGTCAAGCCAAAGCCAAAGGTGCCAAGGAGTGATGGAGGTAGCCAAGCTTCCATTGATGTAGACGTCATGAGCACAAGCTAAGCAAGCCACTACTACAAAATCATTTGGAACATCCAAGGAAAGTGAGTGATTCTTGTTTTTCCTTGGTTTTTAGTTGTGTTTATCATTTGTTTTAGTTATTAAGCTCACCCTAGTAACTAGGCATGAAGGTGTTACTTTAGTGTATTATTTGTCAATTGGCTTTGTTCATTTTGTCACTAACGCAATACTAATCTCCTCTTCTTAGTCAAATTCTTAGTTCACATAATGGCATGCCCAGTGGGACCAAATAGCTTCACAAAATTGATCACAATGCTCCCTCAAGAAACTCACTAAAATTTTTTATGTATTGGAGAGGGAGACTCAAAAAAGTGAAAAAATCAAGAAAAACACATTTTTCTATAAGTGGTGGGTTTGACTGGACACAATCAAGAGATTGTTCAGCAACTCATGGTATTATCATTCAGACTCACAGTATTGTGCTTAGCCATTTTTATTTTTAGACTAATTTTGTGTTTTTGTGTAGGGTTTAACAATATCACTACTTTAGAAGTCATAGGATTTCTTTGAAACTCATGGGTTGCTTAATTGAGTGATGATATTTTCTAGATGTTAGTAGTTAACTGACAAAATCGTAACTCATGAAGTGGTGGGATTATCCTGCTACTCACGGGATTGTCAAACCAAGTCACAGTATTATGAC
Organism: Torreya grandis; assembly: GCA_037957365.1. Taxonomy (NCBI): domain Eukaryota; kingdom Viridiplantae; phylum Streptophyta; class Pinopsida; order Cupressales; family Taxaceae; genus Torreya; species Torreya grandis. The sequence continues at coordinate 19,745 of JARHVA010002067.1, forward strand.
CAAACCACCTACGATTTATAATTTCACAACTTTTAAAGTTGTGGGATTATCCTAAAAGTAGTGGGATTATCATTTAGAGTCATGGTATTGTGAATAAATGGTTAGTGGTTAGTTACAATACTACTACTCTTAAACTTGAAAGATTGTCCTGTAAGTAGAAATATTGCTCTGTCAAGTAGCGGTATTGAACCACTATGTCAACCTAAGAGCTCATTTTCCTAAGTTAATTCTTTCATCTTTAAAAATGCTTCAAAGCTAAATCACTTGCTAACATTTTTCTTGTAGGACCAACTTGGAAAATTGCAAAAACATGTTTAAATCATCTTTTGTATGCTTTAAAATAATCTAGGAACATTATTTTGGTGCTTAATATAACATTTAGGTGTTTAAGTAAGTTTATGCATTAGTTTTCAAAGTTTAAAATTTTAAGACCAAGGGGTCAAATGAACACCACCAAATCTTTCATTTGGGCTTAAAATTGAATTCATTCTTCATTTTTGTCTTTAATAATTTCTTGATCTTATTTTTTTTTCAAAGAGAGGGGTGTTACGTGTATTCTCTTCCATTTGTCCCCTTTAGGGAACCATTAGAATCAAAAGTGTCATTCCTATTGCAAATTTCCTATTCCAAGTTATATAAATAACATCATCTAAAGCACTCTTCAAAAACTTGCAAAAGTATTGGGTGACCTTGACAATGACCCTAAAGTATTTCTATTTTATGTTTTCTTCATTTCATGTAAACTTGGCTTGCAAGGGGGACTTCATTACCTCCCATGAGTTATTTAGGGAAGATTTTACCCGTGGTTTCATCTCCCAGCATTGACTTCACTTACTCCTTATTATTTACACATAGGAGGTATATGCATTTGGACATCACACTTCACTGAGTGAATAGTAGGTTGTAGTGGTTATAAAAAGGACTAGACCTTTTTATAACTAGACAATGCCATGGTCACCCAATTTATGTACTTGTATTGTACATCATTTGACATGAAAATCATTGTGTAACTAATTCCCCTAGAAAAATTTGAAAGCTTGCTAATTTATTCAACCCCAAATTACCATACCCTTGCTAGGATTTGGACGATTATACTTAGTGTATTTTGGTCATTTTTACTTGGTATGTTTTGAGACTAAAACTTGTTTATTTTTTCATAAGCCATGTCAAAATGATGTATTTGAGTTGAGGAGGGTAGTTTTATGCTACCCAAATCATGTCAAAACATTTTGATCCTTTTGAGACTTTGAAACATAACATAGATCACATCATTTAAACATGTTTACACCATTAGGCTACTCAATTTGTTTCAAGACTAGTTTATTTTGTATCAAAAACCATTGTTTCAAACCATGTCATGTATACCATTTTGACCTTTGTCTTATGTCATCATGCTATCCAATCTTGTTTATCTTGTTTGGTCAAATCCTAGTTTTCAATGTTGAGTTTTTAATTAGCCTTGTCAATTTTGGATTCAAACATTGATTGATTTATGTTTAGGCCTTAATTCATGGGGCTAATACATAGATCTTTCTCTTTTGGGTTGCATAACTTCAGTTAATCAATTACCCAAATTTGAAAATTATTGATGGTTTGTTTGTTCAGTACCTTTCCTTATCATTGCTTGTGCCTTTATTTGGGAAAACATAGTCTTTCTCAAAAGAGCCTTTTGTCTTAGGCCTTATGCCAACTGATCATGTTTATGTTTGATTCCATGTACCAAGTCTATGTCAAAGTTGTTTCCAAACTTTTTAGATTAAATCAAATCACATCAGCCTTTATTTTAATTCTAGATTTCGACATCATTTGGCCAAAATTCCTAGCATATGCCTATTTGTTTGAGCCTATTTTTTGACTCCACATTTGGATAAAAGACCTAGCAACTCAACTTTTCCCTTTCCTAGTTTAGACCTTATTTGGAATACTTTGACCTAGACCTTTGACATGCTAGTTTTTTATTCAGATGCTTAACATTTTATGTGTATAAAATTTGATGTTAGACTATTTTATGCCAAGTTTTATCACTAACCATTTTGGAGATAAAAATCTATTTTCAGACCATATTGGGGATACAGTTCCACACTTTTGACCAAGTTAGACCAAGTTTGAACCATTTGCCTTTTGGACATAGTTTTTTATATTTTTTAGATCTCTAAGCCTTTTTTTTAGAGATATCATCATTTATATAGATATGTCTAGCTAAATTTATGGTGGAGTCACATACAATCCAACTTATCATAGAATGGTAGCACAAAATCCCATTAGGAACCCCTATAGAGAAAGATTTTTTGAGTTTTATTATTCTCCCTATAATACTCCATATGGAGAACATAGTCAAAATCCATGAAAGCCAAATTGAGACCTTTATTAGTATAAAGAGGCTTATTAGTAATTTGAAGACCCAACTACAGATAAGGGTGTTTGGGATATGAATCCATACCCTCTTTATGATAATCAATACATAGAACATAGTCAAGAGCCAGCTTATGAGTCAACTCCCAATTGAGATGATATGGTTTATGAGGATGACTTAGATGCTTTGGCTTATGTGAGTAATCAGGCTCTACCACATCATACCATTTCTATTCTAGGACCACAATGTCACACCATTCCCATACTAAGAGCTCATCCTTTGGCTTGTGCGAGCAACCAAGCTTCATAATGCCTAACCATTTTTATACCAAGACCTCATCCCTTGGCTTGTGTAAGCAATCAAGCTCTACAATGCCCCTTCATCATCTCAAGACCTAGTCCTTTGGCTTGTGCAAGCAATCAAGTTACACATCACCCTATCGTTATCATTTCAATACTTCATCGTTTGGCTGATGTGAGCAATCATGCTCCATAAGGCCCTACCATTATCCAACCACAAGACATTCCTCATCCAGAACCAATCCCATCCAAACCTCAATCGATCCAATATTTTGAAGACTAAATTATGTTCAAAACTAGTATTTTCCAACTCATTAGAAACCAAGGCCAAGAGAACCAACCAATCTGAGATGTTTTTATTAAATCAACCATTTGTGATATGTCAACCTATGATGAATCACCTATTGATCTATACCAGTTGTTGAGGAGTCTCACTCTGATCAGCTAGTCTTTATTGAGTTAATTTTTAATGATTATAACCACCTTTGGGAAAATCATTACCTTGACCATATGCCTATTTTTCAAGATCCTCCTATTGACAAGCCAGTCTTTGAGGGGTTGTCTCTTGACCTTTTTCCCATCCTAGAGGAGTCCCGATCTAGAAAACTAGTTTTTATGGAGCCCATTATGCCATCACATGTCATTACTTGTCCAAAACCAAATATTCAACAAGACATAATTATAATAGAGTACCTATTAGATGAAAAATTAGAGTTAGATTCAGGTTTTATTCTTGAACCGACATCAAATTTACCATCAAAATTTGAATCAACATTAGTCTCAACATCATATTTAGAGTCCCTTGAGTTAGAATTAGATTCAGAAGAATAATATGTTCATGGTTGTTACAACATTGGTTACACATGCCTTGTAGATCAATTTGAATACATTTGTGATCCTTCTAAAAATTTTGAGGATGAGTACTTCAGCCTTGACACAAATTATCCTAGTATCTTCTACAAGGATTGTGCAGCCTCTCCCTATTCCATTACCATTCCATAGGCCATTACCATCAACCAAAATAACCATATTATTGGCATTTCACCTCCCACAAGTGTCAATTGGGATCGATAGAATCACACTTTTTTGAACTGCATCCATGGTAACATAGCAATTGAAGAAGATCAAGGAGGCCAAGATCATATTCATATAACAAAATAACACTCTCCTAGTGAAATCTTTTTAGAGGCACTAGGGTACAAGCAAAGTCCAAACTCAGCATCTTCTAGTGAAATTTTTTTTAGAAGCACTAGAATAAAATATAAGTCAAAATCCAATGTTCATTATTGAAACCTTCTCAGAGGTGTTACAGGACAATAAAGACAAATTCATTGGTCAAAACCTTTTCAAGGCACTAATAACTCAGAACAAAAGTTCTTCACTACTTGATAAAAATGATATCAAAGATCAAATCAAAATAGCTTCCACTCTATAGCCTAATTAGATGGTAGCTACTTTCAAGATCAAACAATAGAGAAATATGGTGGTCCTATTGAGAGAATAAGTCTTTGATGCCACCACAACCAAAGTCATGTTGAATCTAGCATCAGCAATATTATGTGTAACTGAACATCCTGATCTTCATTTGTTGCCCAACCATTCCACATTCCATTATCATCTACCACTCCATTTCATAATCAAACCTATCATCCATTATTTATCCTTGTTTACCATCCATGGTTGTACTTTCCTTTGTAGAGGCTAAAAAGATACCTTGTCTTGATGTTTGAAGGAATCAAAATCAATGACCAATGAAGATCACAAAAGAATTCTTGACAACCAAATCTATAGGCCATTCTTGATAGAGAAGTTATTCAGATGAGGTGTGGGCTAGTAATTAACATGATCAAGTATTCTATTTGTGTCATTCATTGATTAGGATGTGTATCTCCCCATTAACAGGAATAATAGAATCAAAAACCACACCCAGGAAAAAAACATATACCATATTATTTCACATTGCCATGTCATTATCATTGTTACATATCCTTTTTCCATTGTCACTTATCCTTCCATTTATCCCATCACTTGGGGGTAACTCTCTTACCATTTTATCCAATCTATCAAAAACCATCATTATCCTAAGCAAAATCATACCATCCTACCATGTCATTCCTATCTAGACCAAATCCTATTTTTAGTCATCCTACCCAATCATGTTTTGATCTTGGTTCATTTGGTTCTTCCTGCACCTTTTACGAGGGGATTCCAATAAAGTTTCAACAATAAATCAAATCCATGTTTATAATGACAATCTATGAAAGTAGTGTGCCGGTTGATCTGGAAAGATATCTTTCATTTTCCATCCTATATCAAGTTTATTTAGGTGAGCCTGATTATGTATCTTAGTTATAACCACCTATGGGCAAACTAGGGGCAACATTTGTTTATCATGCATTACTACATCACCTTGCCATTACTATTTTCATTTGACTAACCATTTTCCAAATTTGAGAACTTGTTAGGACATAGTTGGTTGTTCCATACCTTTTATGTGGATGGAATTACTATGAATTGAGGTCATTTTACGACTTTGTGGGTCATTCTCAATTCATGTTGAGGTCACCTCAGTCCCCCTTTCCATACGCTCTCACCATTTTGTGAGCAACCTAAGCCAAACACTCTCGATATTTTGTGAGCAAGTATCTTGTCATTCTCTAACGAGTTAAGATACTTCAAAATGCCAAAAACATTCATAATATTTTAAAAATCCAAAAACATTTGTCTTATCTAAGCCTAGTTAGTTATCCATGATCTGTCTTACTAGGGAATGGTCATTGTTAGGATGCTTTCTTTTGCTTTTGTTTTTAGGATTTTTGTTTGTTTGTTTGTTTTTCTATTTGTTTGTTTGTTTATTTGTTTGCCTATTTGTTTGCTTTTAGCAATGTTACCTTGACTTGGTCTCTATGCATTCATTAGGTAATTCCTCAAGCACATTATTCTTGAGTCTATCCATATTCATCCATTAACATTATCATCATAGTTTTTATCATTGGTACATTATTTTTTAGTGTTTATTAGATCAGAAGTTAATCCTTATGCATATTTCAGCCAAGTCTTCATGGTGTTCTATCATGATTCCTACTGTCACATGTTATAGCAAAAAATAGCTTCAAGAAGGTATATAATAAATAGAGCCACAGAAGCTTCTCCTTGGAAATTTGGAAAATATTCCAAACCACCTTGATCAATATAACTCATTTGACCATTCTAGTTATATCATTTCTAATTAGGATGAGCATCTCCTCATTGGCAGGTATAATTGAATCATTCACATTGATCAATCTTATTCTTCTATTCATCTATTTTATCACTTTTCACCCTCTCATATTTTAATCTATATTCTAGGTTATATCCTTGAGTTATGATTTTTAATCATCCCTAATTGGGACACCATCATATTTAGCGAATCTAGGTCATCTTAATGATTATAACCACCTATGGGCAAATCATTATTTTGACTTTTATTCCTGATTATAACTATTTTTTGGGAAAATTAACATCCTTTTTAAATAAATGCATGCAAGAATTTTCTCATTTGGATTAATCTCAACCATAGGTTAATTCCACTTTTATTCTTGCTTCTTTTCGAGGGACCATCCATCCACATATGTGATGGCCACTCCCTCAAGGGTGCATCATCCTAGGCTTACCAAACATCATTTAGAGCTTTGTTCTTCAATCATCATCTTCTTTTTGGCATATAGGCCATCTCTCATTATTTGAGAAGACATTGTTTTGCCTATATTTTACAACATCTTCTAAAATAGGGGCAAATTATAGACACCTACATTTGGCCACTGATAACTTCCAATCAGGGTTTTGACCAATTTCCACTGAAATGCATAATTTGGCCTAAAAACACTAAAACATGCTGAATGATGCGAAACTAACATATTCAAGTGCCAATTTTGGCTAGAGTATCATTAAATGGAGCAATTCAATTTATGGGCCAACTAACTTTGATCAGTTCATTTCAAGTCAAAATGTCAATTTTGAACCTAAGTGCTCTACATTGCTCTTTTCTATAAAATCTCTTACACGAGGCATGTGACTTTGTTATTTTGTGTTGACAACATATTAAATGGGATAATAGATCCAATTCATCTAACATTGACTTATAATTCTAATCTAGTTAAATTTTGGATCAATAATAAGGCATTCTGATCAATTTGAGTAATTTGTGCACAAATTATTTAATCATGCTTAAGAACTAATTAAACCAAATTAGAACCTAATTAAGAATTCCATGGAAACTTATTGAATGCTTTTTTTTAAAAATGAATATTGAATATCTACATCATCAAGTGACCTCATTTCTTGGGAAGACATCCCTAGGCCATAAATTCCATAAATATCAGGATTCATGCCTCCCATGCTTCATTAAGACCCTCTCATGCCTCATCAATGCTCTCCATGCCTCTTAATTACTCCTCGATCCCAAATATTTATGAGATTATTTATCAATTTTAATTACATAATTGGATTAATCCTTAGCCACACATCTCAATCTTGAGATGGCCAATTTAGGTTGAGTCTAGCCATTTTCCAAAATCTATAAATATAGAGGCAATGAACATCATTTCTAATCTATTTTGATGCAAAGTTATTATGCTAAAATATCTTAAAAAGTCTTGATAATTAGTTTTACCATTCCAAATTGATTCCAATCCAATCCAATACAAATCCAAGGAGAGATGGAGGTAACCAAGCTTCCATTGATGCAGACTTCATGAGCACAACCTGAGCAAGCCACTACTACAAAAGCATTTGGAGCATCAAAGGAAGGTAAAGGATTCTTGTTTTTTATTAATTTTTAGTTGTGTTTATCTTTTTTTTTGTTATTAAGCTCAACCTAGTAACTAGGTATGAAGGTGTTAGTTTAGTGTGTTATTTCTCAATTTGCTTTGTTCATTTTGTCACTAACACAATACTAATCTCCTCTTCTTAGTCAAATTCCTAGTTCACAACTTTCATGGAATAAATCTTCTATTTTATCATATCTTTTTACTTTAGGCTAATTGGTTTAGACTTATGTTTTCATGGATTTTCTTTTCCATCCTCTTGGGACTTATTCTTTTAGGACTTATTGGTTTTTTGGACTTATTGTTTCATAGCTCATCATATCAGTCTTTTTTAGGATTTTTTATCATACTAATTCTTGTAGACTTATCCTTATCGAGAAAATTATTATGGACATTTTTTCTAAAATAATTCCCCTTATGGAAATTGTCTACAAGCTTTTTTGCTATGGGAATTTTTCCTGATGTAATTGATATTGCCTTTTGCCCCCTTTTGAACCTACCCTTCAACCCTTTCTGAGATACCCTTTGGCTTTTGTGAATTTTATCCTTTGCGACTTTTTTCATGGATAGAAGCCCTATAGAGTAGACCCTTCACCTCTAACTTACCCTCTAAAAGTTTTGTTAAGGTCATATTCCACTTGAACTTCTTGAACTTACCCTTTGGCTCTTTAAAAGTGCCCTTCAAGTTTTTGTAATGGCCCTCCTACCCTTCAACTATTTTTTGTAGACATTTTGTCTGAGAGAAGTGACCCTTTAAGATAATTTTTTCAAATATTTTATCCAAAAACAATTCCCTTGAAATAATTTCCCCAAAGGATACATACCCTTCAAACTCCTTGAACCTACCCTTCAGGGATTTTGAAAATGACCTTTCAAACATTTTGAAGTGGCCACTTACCCTTTGAGACTTTTGTCTTGGACCCTTTACCCTAATGGAACTATCCTTCAAAAATTTATCCCTACCCCTTTGTCATACCAAGACTACCCTTTGGGATATTTGTCTCAATCTCTTTGCCTTACGAAAATTACCCTTTGGCCTCTTTGTAATGTACCCTTTGCCATGAACATACCCTTTAATATTTTGTCTTCCCAAGCCTTTAGTACCTTTTGAAATGATTACTTACCCTTTGGGACAATTGTCATAGCCCTTTCCCCCACCAAATATACCCTACAAATTATACCCTTTGGGTTTTTTACAATGAAGTAGACCCTTTAGATCTAAAGGCACATACCCTTCAGACTTTGTGTAACGGGACTTTTGGCTAGTGAAATAGCCCCTTGGGGACTTTATGTCTCAGAAATTTTAACTAGTGAAATATCCCTTCAAGGAAATTATTGTAAACATTTTGTCTAAAATAATTTCCCCAAAGGAATTAGTCAGCAAACATCTTACCAAAGCACTTGTTCCTGATATACACCCCAGTGCCCTATTACTAAGAGCGCTACTAGCCTCATCATACTTATCCAAAAAAAAGTGAAAATATTTCCCATCAATATATTAAAATACCCCTACCAAATTGACCTAACAAAGTTTGAATTATAAATATATATAAAAACAAAGTAAATGTTACACATTTATGTCACACAAACTACTATCCAATACAGAATCCTATATAGGTGATTCACAGCTATTGAATCCATTAGTTATTTCAAACTAACTTGCATTTGAAGTCTCCTAATTTCTTATAGTGACAAAGAGACCTAGCTTCTATATCAAGAATAATGTGAGTAAAATCATGACTAAGCTAGAGCTGAATTAGTTTCATAGCATACATAGCACAAAGAAGAAGACTTCAAGCAGCACAATATATATATATATATATGCATAATGGCATCTTCATCTAAGGTGTTTCGAGGGGTAAATTTGTCATCCCCATATTCAATTAAGGACTCCATAAAATTCAAATATACAATCTTTGATGCTAAAATATTTGGAGACATGTACCATAACTATTCAGAATTATGGGATGTTGTTGATTTTGTGGATGTGTTTTCACTAGAGGATGAGATGACACTTGTGGATAAACTATTTTTCAAGGAACTATTGGTGTTCAAATGTCAACTATAAAATATTATTTCTGTTAATCTAGAAGTAATGTCATTTATTGAATTTCTACATGATTTGTTTTTCTCAGGAAGGATATTGTAGGATGTTTTCCTACTTCATTCAATCAATAACATAGTGGTTACATATATATCAGGAGCTGACTTCCAAATGTATTTATCTTTGAGCATACTTGATGCTTATTTTGAAAAACACATAGTGTTGCATTTTGAAAAAGAGATTTAAATTGAGAAGGCACTATCTTCATGGCTACTCCCAGACTAGACCATTGCATGGAAGGGGAAGAAGCCAAAAGGAGCTATTTTTATTGACAAATTTAGAATGAGGATTCTCATTGGCATAAATCTCCTTAATAGACTGTATGGTATGCCAAAAATTCATTTTGTCAACTTAGAATAGGTTCCTTTATTGTATATGATGCTCACCCATGATGCTACATACGCCCTAGGCAAAATAGTCATCTTTCACTTGAGAGAGTAGATAATCCATAAGGATAATCATCCTATGCCTTCAGGAAATTTCTACATGATGTCTTATTTTTTGGATGCAGTCATGGGTACCTATCATAGAGATCTTGGGGAATTATGGAATTCAACCATGGATTGTGAAAATAATAGGATTTAAAACCATTATCAATTCATCCATGTATATTAATATACCAAAAACATGGTCAGGATATTAGAGGATGTTTATCCATAGGTATGGCAAGCCATTCATGGCTCACTTATGCCTAGAATTAGACCTAATATCATAAAGAACATGGATGGTAAAGGGGATTATTTCCTCTGCCTAAACTTCATATTAATCATGAGTTGGGGGAATAAGGTAAATCTTTTGTGTCTTCCCAAGTATGTTGTAGACAAGTTGGCAAAGTAAGTTATTGCTTTCCAACTATGGTGGAGTGTCGAGGAGGATTTATTCAAATAGAATAAAACTTTATTCTTTAGCCACCATATGATAACTAGAAGAATAGTTTATACAATGAGGAAGCATATCATGGAAGTGGGTGGTAAGCGTTAAAGTTACCCAATCCTCATCCTTAGACATAGAGATTGGGATCCTCATGGGTAGGTTTAAAAGCACATATAGGGATTTAACATCCCTTACAACCATGCCCCATATCTATATGATTTTATATTTCTTAAGGCAAAATCTGATGAGGATGTTTTAGAGAGAGCCATGACATTGGGATGAAATAAGATCATTTATGGATAATCTAGGATGACCCCTCAATCATTACTAGAGAATTAGATAGTAGCAAGGCTCTATACAAGGGATGGAAACACTCTAATTTTTTAAGAGGATAGTCTGAGGATAAATCCAAGGACCCCGTAAGTCCCTCACCTCAATCCCTCCCATTAAATCTAAGGACTATGAAGAAAGATCCTGTGTTGCCTAAGCCCAGTTCTAGTAGAGGATCACAAGTAGGGGATCCCATTAGCTTAGTATTTGATGAGGAAGGAAGAACACTAGAATAGCTAACTATGAGCACTGCTAAAGTATCTACTACTAGGAATTGGGTATAAATTGATACATGTATTGGGATAGAAAAATCAGAAGTAGAAACATTAACACCCTAAGACCCCCCCACACAACTAAAGACTCCTTTGGTTTATAAGAGGAAGCCTATGACTCCTACAAGAAGCCCTATAGTTAAACCAGAATAAGGCTTGCTTCCTACATCTCAAGAGGGGGAAGGTTGTAATAATCAAATACATTAATGAGGATTCTTATGAAGAATCAAAACTAGAGGTAGCTAAGGCCATGAGCCTTCAAGAAGGACCCATAACACCAAATTCTCCAAGTAACCAGCCTCTTGTGAGTTTTCCTTTATCTTCTATACCAATTTTTGGACAAGTTTTAATTTCTTATATGATAAGATCACCTTGGGTGGAATTCCCTACTTCTACCTCCATTGATCCCTCCATTACCACCACTACTATTAGCCCCTCTTTTCCCACTTCCATCACACTCCTATTGCCTACCTCTTTTATCCTGATTGGAACTTCTATTATCAGAGCCCTAAAAAATAAGAAGGTGACTAGGAAGGTGCAGACTATTATAGCCACCCCACAAATTTAATTTCATTCCACCTAAATTTCCCTTCCATTGCCATCCACCTCTTCCATAGAATAAACCATAGTGGAAAGTACTTGTATGAAAAGGAAGGCCAAACCCCAAGTTATCACAATATACCCATTCCCTATATTTAAAATAGTAGATTGGTCCAAAATCATATGGCCTTATCTACTTGATATCCTTGTCAAGCCCTAAAGGAAATAAGAGGTTCAAGAAGAGGCTAAGGAATAGGTTTTTCTCATAACTTCTGATTTATCTCAATTGGACATCCCTCTATGGGTAGTTAATTTAAGAAGCAAGGCTTCCCAAATTCCAAGCTTCAAAATCACCAAGCTTACATCAGATTCCACTCTATTTGATCCCCCATCTGGTAGTATTCAAAGAGTGAGGAAGAGGAAGTTGAAAGAAGAGAAAGGTATTGAAATCATCCTTGAGGAAAGACAAGAAGTTTTTTCCCTCATAAAGAGATAGAACAGGTAAATGGGGCAGTCTCCATATGTTGAAAATCATGTAGACCTAACACAAGCACATAAGGATACAATAGTTAAGATCTACAAAGGTGCATAATTAGCTCTATATGAGATTGAGGCTGAAGTGTAGACACTAGAGGCTAAGGTAGAATAACTAAAGGAGTAGGCAAAGATGGTACACATTCTTATAGGTATAGAATATGAGGTATAAGAGGCCACTTCTAGATGTTACAACTCTTTGGAGGCCATGGAGTTCATGAAGGCTAAAATGTCCCCTCATGTGAAAAATACCAACTAATTGTTTAATTTTTTGAGAGATGACAATGCTAAATTAAATATGTTAGTTGTATACATGGGCAACTCTATACAGTCATCTTGACCTCATGAAATTGCTAGAAGAATATAATGCCTTTAATTTGGTAATCTTTACGCAAGAAGAGGTAAAAGAATGTCTACAATTAGTTGGGGCTTTAGTCCACAAGTATCAAGTGCATGAGACCCAACTCTCCAAATTTTTCATGATTTGAAATTATCTAAAGTGATGGATGCCACTAGTAATCTAATCAGTAGGATCAATTTTGACAAACCTATTCAAAAAGTAGTAGATGACTTCAAACAGAGTTTATAAGGCCTAACACTTGAAGAGATAGAGGCATAATTGAGCAAGGCCCAAAAGAAAGTAACTGAGGTCAAAATTTTCAAGAATAAATTTCAAATAACCAAGGATGAACATGCAAAGCTCATTGGGCAAGTTACAAGAATTCATCGACCATCGCTGCTAAATTTGAATATTATACGGCAATAGTATGATATAGCACATAAAGTTTATGAGGATAATCAAGAGAGGAAAAAGTATACCTCTAGTAGTATATTGACTTCTATAGCTTCCACCTCAATATCTATGCCAACCAAGGTGCATGAATTGCTTCATATGACTAAGCCTTGATAGGGTAAGATTTTATGCATGTACAATTTTGTAATAGTGGATGTATTTAGGAATTATTTATAGTTTTATATTTTATTATAAAATTTGACTCTTTATATTTTGTACACATGCACACATTGCATGGTTTTAGAAAGGTCAACTTATTTAATTAATAACTATAAGTTTTATTTTATATGGTTCTGTATGAACGTAGAGGATGAGGTGACCCCTTCCCTATATATATATATATATATATATATATATATATATATATATATATATATATATATATATATATATATATTGTAGCTTTTGCATACTAAAGATTATTGAAACATGAAATGAAAGGAAATAATAAATAATTACACAAAATTAGAAAATAAAATATGTAAACACATTTGCTGACGATCAAAACTAATGTTGTTCCTATATTAAAAATTATTTGATAAAAAAAACTAAGTTGGTTTACAACTGTATATATATATATATATATATATATATATATATATATATACAGTTGTAAACCAACTTAGTTTTTTTTATCAAATAATTTTTAATATAGGAACAACATTAGTTTTGATCGTCAGCAAATGTGTTTACATATTTTATTTTCTAATTTTGTGTAATTATTTATTATTTCCTTTCATTTCATGTTTCAATAATCTTTAGTATGCAAAATCTACAAATGGATACTTGATTTTTTTGATTTATATAATAATCTATAGGTGTGTACTAGTTGCTCAAGGATTGGTAAATATATTGGTTAAAATAGTCAAGCTTGAATTGATTCATAATTCTGATTGTGCATGAGTGATTTCTTGGATGTAGTTTTTTGTGTGTGTCCAATAGTTACCTCAGATACTTCACTAGCACAAACCATAAATTTTTGATTAAGGGTGTGTAATAGCTTCCCTAAAGGAAGCAACCTTTGTCTGAGGCTTTTGAATTTTCTACATCTCTATCTCCTTAGACTTCTTAGTCATGCTTGACTATGTGTGTGCAATTGATGCTAGCAACAAGCATAGGTTTTGAGAGTACTTATCCTTTTATAAAATGACTATGGGAATAGTTATTGAAAACCATAGAAGTTGTATTTTTTACCTTACCCTACGCTCCTTTTTTGAGTGGAGTTTACCTCCATTGAGATTTTAAAATGTTAGAGGCTACCTTTTTATGGTTTTAGTATGCATAAAACCCACATCAATAGGTATCTCCTAGGAGATACCTTGAAGGGCCTTGGAATACCTTCCATGTTTATTGCAAAGGTCCTTGCAATGGATTTGATATAACCATGACACCTTTTTAATTGACAAGAACCCTGATGTACATGATTGGAATTTTCTTTCAAGGTATCTCCTAGGAGATACCTCAAATGGCCTTGGAATACCTTCCATTTTGATTGAAAATGTCCTTCAAAAGTATTTGATATAACCATGACAACTTTTTCTTTGGCAAGAACACTGATGCACACTATTGGAATTTTGTTTCAAGATATCTACTATATCTTGAACATGCACATGATTGGAATTTTATTTCAAGTTATATACTAGGATATACCTCAAAGGGACTTATAATACCTTCCATTTTGATTGAAAATTTTCTTACAAAGGATTTGATATAACCATGAAAACTTTTTATTTGTCAATAACCCTGATGCACACTATTAGAATTTTCTTTTGAGATATCTCCTAGGAGATACCTTGAACATGCACATGATTGGAATTTTCTTTCAAGGTATATCCTAAGAGATATCTTGAAGGGACTTGGAATACTTTCCATGTTGAGTTCTATGAGAGAATCATAATAAGGTTTGGCACTCCTACTATTATTTTAGATAATGATATTACTTTTATGGGTTATAAGATAGCTGATTGGGCAAATAACAATGGTATATTCTTGAGCACTTCATGCAAATATTACCCTCAATGTAATGGGTTGGCTGAATATACTAACAAAAACCTAGTCATAATCATCAAGATAACCTTGGATCATAACCAAAGATCTTGGCACACCAAATTGAAGATAACCTTGTGGGTTGATAGCATAATTCCCAAGAGGTCAACAAGGAATTCTCCTTTTGTGCTTGTCTATGGAAGGGAGGCTAGGTTTTCTATTTATCAAGATTTTTTTACCTTAGAGTTAGCATATCAACTAGATTTTATTGAGAACACTCCAATGGAAGTGAGATTAGAGGTAAATCTCATCAGTCCATAGAGCATCACCATGTATTGATGAAGAGGTATTTTGAAAAGAGGGAAACTCTAAGATCATTTTAGGAAGGTGGCATGGTCTTAAAATGGGATGAAGATAGAGAAAAACTAAGGAGGCATACAAAATTTTATACACTATGGATCAAACTATATGTCATCACCAAGTGTAGGCAAAGCAACTCCTTTCAGTTAGAAAGGATTGATGGAGAAGAACTATCTATCCTTATGAATGGGATATATTTAAAATTTTGCTATTGAGAGTTGAAGGTCTATTTTGTAAATATTAGGTTAGGTGTATGTTTCCTTTATTTTTGTGTTGTGTTTGAATAAGTTATTTTGAATCACAAGTGTGTCTTTGCTTAGTTTTTTTATCTTATGTGTTTCTTCTTCTTTGTATTTTCTATTGTTTACTATGTTACATAGGTAGTTTTTATGCCAAGCTTATATACTTGTGACTCCTTCTCCCAATGGATAGGATTAGGCAACTAGTCATGGCATGGCAAGAATGCCACCCTTGGTAAATTTTTAAACATGTTGACCATTTTTTTACACAAGCCAAAATGGATCAACCCCCTAAAGTAAAAATCTTGTATAGGGTCTGTAAAGCAACCTCTACGGTTTTAGAAGCTAGCTCTTCATTCAAAGTTTGGGGTGAAAAGGGGAGAGAAAGATGTAAATAAAAATGAACATAAAACTAAGGTGATGCATCAAGATATTTAAAATGCTTAAACTATAATTACATAAAATAGATCAAACCCTTAAACACTATAGACCATAAAGTAGCATAAATCATGAATTAAGATCTATAATAAAAGCAAAGATTCATACTATAGAATCAGAGGAAAAGAGATGAAAGATAGAGACAATTTCCCATGAAAATTGACATTTAATTTCACATCCTCTTCATTATGAGATGGATAAATTAATATATAAGGCCTTAAGTGCACATAAAAAATGTCCAATCACACCTTTGAGGGAAACCTATTAAGGTTGAAGAATGGAAAAATGCTAACTGCTATTACTCCTATTCTATTACAAATGATTGTATACAAAATAGCTAAAATAAGCAAAAATGGTAACCAACCCTTTCCAAAAGGAAAGCACATAGAATATATAGGTGAGATGGCCTCTTGAGAGGATGACACCTATAAATCCTATCACTTACACCAATAATGATGTTGTTACAACTAAAGGAGGAACTCAAGATCATGAGTGCAGTTAGCCTTTAGATCTTGGATATTACATGGCCACTCTATCTTTATAAGGCTATGACACTTAGGAGGGATGTGGTGATACCACATGGGTAGGCTTGTCTCTAATCAATTGGTGGGTCCCATTTAATATCATCTATCTAATGGCACTACTCTAAATCTTGATAGACCAAAACTACTCCAGATAAGCACAGGAGCAGTGCATGTTGAGTAGGCACTTCCTTGGGGAAGTTGGGTACTTATTTTGGAAAGGTTAAGCATAGGGGAACCACATGTTGAAATTGTGTTCACCAAGTAAATTGCTTAGTGGTCCCCATTTATTTACCAGCTGGCCAATAGCATTGCTTGAAGGTCTGACCCAAAAGGAAATGTTTTTTATGAGTGCGGGGCTACCATATATCGAGTGGGCACTCTACCAGAGTGAAAAGATAGATTCCTCAATTTGAATGAGATTTAGGCTACCATGTGGAAGAAGTGGACGTAGGCTAACACTTAGGAAAACATTCAAAAAGGGTCCCTAAAAAAAAGTGGAAGCTAAAAGGAGAACTCCCAGAAGGTGGTGAGGATCTACTAGCTACACCAAGTGAGTCTAAAATAAAAGATGAATTTCTATAAAATAACAAAATGTGTATTTTAATTCATAGTTCCTATTAACTCATAGGGGCATCTACCTACAAATGAGAGAACCAAAATTCTAGTGCACAGATAGTTGAAGAAAATTTTCAAAATAGGAGGAAGGCTTGAGAACCTACAATTTTTGAAGAGCCACCTATAAAGGCATCCACTCTTACTTATTAGGTTGGGTCTTCTTTTTGATAGCCTAAAAGGCTCTATCTAGATCAATAATCTTCTTGAAGGAGATGTTTATCAAAATTTGAACAACATTCATTATTAGGAATTCAAGTTGGATGAGTGACTGTACTCTCTTTTCCATATTGAATACATTAGGTGACTGATTGATAACCATGAAAATGGTTTTATCAATCTAATTTTGTTTTAGTAGCACTTTGATCTAGTCCTTAGGGAGTACATTTTTATTTACCAAGAAAGGGGAGGGGAGTCTAGTTAGACTAGTTGTTTAATGTGCCCCCACCTATCTTAGACCACCTAAGGCATTTAGGAATTCCTTAAACTTGTTGGTTACTTTGTTGTAGCCTATAAACTTTGTGGACTTTTTTCACTACCTACCTTTGATTGGCCACCCTTGCTACTTGTAGTGTTTCATCTGAAGCACTATAAAGCTTTCCAATAAGGAGCTATGAATTTAGGACCTTAAGAGCTATAAAGGTGATGACCTGATCAATAGATGCACTGACCTATGAGCTTAGATTTTATGACTCTAATGAAGGTGAGGGATAGCTTCAGGTCTGTGACCATGGCCTTGATCCTATCCTAAGAATATTTATATATTTATTGGACCATATGGAGGATCTCCATGACCTGTGGATGTGTGGCAAGGTTAGTATTCAATTTCTCAATTTCTTGGTCCTTGACCAAGAATTAGTGTTATACCTATTGTTCCAATTGTTGAAAAGCCCAATTGAAATCCAAGAGTTATTATTAGGTCTCTACTAGTTTAGTCTCTTTTTCCTACAAATTGATTTTAGTGGCCACTCATAATTTGGCTTCCACTTGGAAGCTATCACTAGAGACATGACTCTAAACTTTGTTGAACCTCATATCCTTGGCCTTAGCCTCAACATTGAGGTGGTCAACCATATCCTTCACCTTGGTGAGTTCCAGCTTGGTCTTTTTTAGTTATTGAGTCTCCTTGATTTAGTTTATAGTTATAGGCTTTTGTATTTCATCCATTATCTCAACCCTATTAATGGGTCTATCCTAGCTAAGATTGAGGTTGATATCTTATATGTCATAGTCCCTCAACTGCATTTATCCTTATGGATTGACTACTCAAGGGTCAAGATGAGAAATCATAAGGGATTATTATGTAGAGTCATAGAACAACTACATGTGGGTCTATGCACTAGCCCTAGGTTGATTTCCCCTTTTCTTCCCCATTTAGGCCTCACGAGCCTTCCTTGCTAAGTCTATATGTTGATGGTACTACTCTGGTGATTTAATGCTCTCTCCTATGAAGGGGATTCCCTATAGTAGAAAAAATGGGATGGTTACCTACTATTGTGAAGTGGTGGACCCTATCATCATAGAGATGAGTGAATGGAGAGTGAGGGTGGAAGGAGAGAAATGTGGGAGGATGTGGGATGGGATGAATGGTTATTACACCATAATGGAGGATGAGGTGAATGATGAAAATAGAGATGTTAAAAAATGGCATGAAAGAAGAGATCAGAACCATAGGATAAAGTGGTGAGATTTTGATGGTAGGTTGAGTGGATGAAGAGGAGATTGGGGTTAGGGAAGTAAAGAGTGACACAACATAAGGTGAGATGGTGGATAAAGATATGGATGTAATGAATGAGGCAAATGTGAAAATAAATGGATCCACCAAGTGAATCTTATTATGTACTGACTCTAATGGAGAGCTTGATTTGGGTACCTTAGTCTACTTGTACTAGAGTGAACCAATCATGAGGTGTCTAGAGGGGGTTTTTTGCTATTATGGGTTCATGGGGTATGGATACAGGTAAAGTGGACATGTATAAGGCTTTTGAACTTATAAGATTTTATCCTCTTATTATTATGGTGTAACCCGCACTTCTTGTCTAGGGGCATTTATTTCCACTTTTTTTTCATCTTCTCCTCCTATTAATATCTCAAGGGAAGATTCTACCTATGTTAATCCCTCCTCTAGATGATTCTCATCCCAAATATTTTTTAAGGTCTCATCCATGTCTTTAGCATCAATATTGGAGAATGGATTTGTGATTTCATACCTATATTTTATGAAGGCATCTATTTTTTTCTTCATTTCAATCTAATTGGGTGAGTTGCTTCTTTATTCCCTTTGACAATTTTTTAGATGGGTCGTATACCTAGACCACATTATAGAAAGACTCCCATGGCTTGAGGGCATCAAATGAGATCTATGATAGATTCACATAATTTTAGAGGATGTCCTCCATGGGTGACCTCCTCTATTCTAGATATGGCTGGTTTTGATGCTTAGGAGCACTATCAATCTTCAAGGATGTTATGAATCTAGTTGGATCATAGTTCCATTTATCATCTATTAAATCGAGGCCAATCTATGCCATATTTTATATGATTAGGTATCCCTACTACCTTTTTACCACCATGATGTTATCTCTTGAAAAAGGGACATCTTAAAGGCCCTTCTTCTTTTTCCCTGCTCTATAAATAGAGTCCATTGTATTGATCTGGAAAACTAACTCTAGGGCTAGGGTCTTGCTTGTTATCATACATGGGAATCAGAAGGGTTCTCCTTAAAAACCATGTACTCAGATGAATGTAAAATGGCATCCCAAGAACCAATTAGTTGGGACTCTACTCCTAATGAGCCATAAACACTATTTATGCATCATTCTTGATGTAAGGGCCTATATACTGAGGTCGATGATAATTGGATCCATAAAGAGCTCTAAAAACTTGTAGTAGTCCCTGATGATAGATAGAATGTGGGTCTATATGGTGATTGGGGCCACCTCATTAGGGAAAATGTCTGCATCATGGGAGTTCAGTTTGAGGTATGAGGAGAAGAATTGGGAATGTTCGTATAGAATGAGATGCAAGAGGAAATATGAGTACCAAAAGGCACTCAATATCAAATAATTTTCTAGCTCATTCCTTCTAGAGGTAGTGATGGATTCCATAAAATCCATCCTGAACACCTAACTAAAAGTCATCAACATTTGCATTAGAGTCCACCCCCAAGATGAAGGCCAACATGAATAGAGTGTCTTTCAAGTATTGTGAGGGGAAGATTGACAAGGAGATGGGTAGATGTGTCATCTCCATGATGTCACTCTTAAGGATGGAGCAAAGGAAGTATGCCTTATCTTGGACTTAGGTGTTCTAGACACTTTGAAGGCTCTCTATGCCATATACATTGGCCTTGGGGTCATTTAGGATTCAGAGCATCTCCTTGATGCTATCTACAATAATTTTTACCCTCAAATGGGTTTTGTGAATAATTATACTATCATTAGCATCGTATCTTTCCATGTATATGGCATTGATCTTGGGACATGGATGAACATAGGGCATCATGCATTATACTAGTGTGTGTTCCTACATCCTACATCCAAAAGAATCATATTCTTCTCTACCAACCCTTTTGAGCATTTGAGTGTGGGTGCCTTCTCTCAAAAAAATTGGATTCTTGGCTAGCTTGGTATCAAAGATATCATCTATAAAATTAGTGACCAATGCTTGGTCTCTAAAATCCCCTTTGGCCACATTATTTACATTAGGTACTTTCTTGTTTTTTTGAGAGGTAGAAAAATCCTAGGATTTAATCATATTATATTTAGGGGGGAGGTCTCCCCTGCTAGCCGACCTATGGGCTCTCTGTTAAATGGGATGCTTCTCACTTCTTGATGAAGATGTAGAAGGCTCCATTATTGAGAATTTAATTATTGCTCCCTATCTTGTGGGATGTACTAAATTAACAATTCTTTACTCACTTCTTATTTCAACTTCTAGGCTTGGTTCTTATGCTCTTCTCAAATACTCAAGCTCTTCAAGGATTTCATTGCTTCAAGTGATCAGTTTAAATGAGGTGAGGGTACTTATACACTAATGTTACTAGGTTAGATCATTATGGGAAATTTTAAATTGGGTGCCCCATAAATGATAAGGGTGATGCATACACTTTAAGATCCATTCATATGAAATTTAAGATTATCATTATGGGGAGTCACACAAAATGGAATGTTGTACATTAATTGTAGGTGAAGTAGGTAGATAACCATCTTTCAAATAATTTTTTTTGAAGATTTGGGAGGACTTGGGTGAGGACACATGGTGGATAGACAAGCCACTTGTTCTAATGCCATTTATTTAAATGAAACATCACAAAAAGGGAAACAACAACAAATGAAAGGAAACACACAAATAAGAAAGGAAACTAGTTAATTATGTACAAGGGGGAGGCAGGCAAGTTAGTTAAAAATTTTCAAATAGATCCCATTTATTGGTATCTCCAATACATTACCATTTTCATCTTCTAACTCAAAAATCATTCCCTCAAATAAATTTTTCTACTTTATTTGGATAAGTGTTAAAATTCTTTTGATAAATGTTTCAATTTTTTGGCTTAGCGTCAAGAATTATTTCAAACATTTTATCTTAAATAAAAGATTCGAAGACAAATTCTTGTAGAAATTTTATTCATAGTAAATGATAAAGGCCATTTCAGTCTAACAAAAGTCCAAAACACTTTTCCCTTAGGATCTTTCTTTGACAAAGTGAACCAAATGATAATTTTGAAGAGTATTTTTCAAGCAAAGTATCCTATACAATTTTCTCAAAGGGTTAATTTTTGAGAAATTATCTCAAGACAAAGTCCCAAAGGGTCATTTATTTAACGAAGGGCCTAATATGATTTTATCAAAGGATTATTTCTTTGGGAAAGTGGTCCAAAACAAAAGTCCTAAAGGGTCACAAATTCTATTTGAAATCAAAAGCCTAAAGACATGAATTCTTTAAAAAAAATTATCTACAATAAATTATCCAACGCAAAGAGAAAACTTAATTCTTTAAAAAAACTATCCTATGATAATTTCCCCAGACATTTTGTCCAATGTAAAAGAGATGCAAATAAATACCTTCAAATAAAGTGGCCAAGACACAAAGTGCACAACAAATTTCTATCAAAAGGTCCCAAATAAATAACATAGGTAATTTATGATCTATAGATTGATGTTTGCACACATAAATTGATGGGTACATGAATGTTGAACTTAAGACAAAAAAAATGTTCATTGAATTTTGAATATCCTAGTGATGGTTTGAATGAGCATAATTTGTAGTAGTTGTAAATGCAGTGAGGTATCTCCTAGGAGATACCTTAAACATGTACACAATTGGAATTTTATTTCAAGGTATATCCTAGGTTATACCTCTAAGGGACTTGGAATACCTTACATGTTGATTTAAAATTATTTTATATAACCATGATAAATTTTTATTTGGCAAGAACCCTGATGCACATTATTGGAATTTTCTTTTGAGATATCTCCTAGGAGATACCTTGAACATGCACATGATTGGAATTTTATTTCAAGATATATCCTAGGAGATACCTTGAAGGGCCTTAGAATACCTTTCATGTTTATTGAAAAGGTACTTTAAATGAATTTGATATAACCATGACATCTTTTTATTTGGAAATAACCATGATGCACACTATTGGAATTTTCTTTCGAGATATCTCCTAAGATATACGTTGAGCATGCACACGATTGGAATTTTTTTTCAAGGTATCTCCTAGGATATGCCTTAGAGGACCTTATAATACCTTCCATTTTGATTTAAAATTTCTTTTAAATGGATTATATATAGCCATAAAACTTTTTATTTGGCAAGAACATTGATGCACACTATTGGAATTTTCTTTTGAGGTATATCCTAAGAGATACCTTGAACATGCACATGATCAGAATTTTATTTAAAGGTATATCCTATGAGATACCTCATAGGGCCTTAGAATACCTTTCATTTTTATTTAAAATTTCCTTCCAAAATATTATGTTTAACCATGACAACTTTTTATTTGACAAGAACACTCATGCACACTATTGGAATTTTCTTTCAAGATGTCTCCTAAGAGATACCTTGAACATGCACACAATTGGAATTTATTTTTCAACATATCTCCTAAGATATAAATTTAAGTTAATTGGAATACCTTCCATATTTATTGAAAATTTCATTAAAATGGATTAGATATAACCATGATAATTTTTATTTGGTAAGAACACTGATGCACACTATTAAAATTTTCTTTCCTATGAGATACTTTGAACATGCACATGGTTGGAATTTTATTTCAAGGTATCTCCTAGGAGATACCTTGAAGTGAATTGGAATAAATTCCATGTTTATTTTAAATTTCCTTATAATATATTAGATATAACCATGACAACTTTTTATTTGTTAAGAACATTGATGCACATTATTGGAATTTTCTTTTGAGATATCTCCTAAGAGATACCTTGAACATGCACACAATTGGAATTTTATTTCAAGGTATCTCCTAGGATATAAATTTAAGATCCTTAGAATACCTTCCATGTTTATTTAAAATGAATATATATAACCATGATAACTTTTTATTTAGAAATAACATTCATGCAAACTAATGGAATTGTTTGTTGAGATATCTCCTAGGAGATACCTTGAACATGCACATGATTAGAATTTTATTTCAAGGTATCTCATAAGAGATAACTCAAAGGTCCTTGTAATACCTTCCATTTTTATTTAAAATTTAATTTAAATGGATTAGATATAACCATGATAACTTTTTATTTAGCAAGAACACTGATGCACACTATTGAAATTTTCTTTCCTAGGATATCTCCTAGGAGATACCTTGAACATGCACATGATTTTAATTTTATTTAAATGTATTTTCTAAGAGATACCTTTAAATGAATTTTAATACCTTAAATTTTGATTAAAATTTTCCTTTTAGGGATTAGATATAACCATGGCATATTTTTATTTGGCAAGAACACTAATGCACACTATTGCAATTTGCTTTCTTAGGAGATACCTTGAACATGCACACCATTGTAATTTTACTCTAAGTTATATCCTAAGAGATACCTTTATGGGAATTATAGTAACTTCCATGTTGATTTAAAATGTCTTTGTAAGGGATTTTATATAACCATGGCACTTTTTACTTTATAAGAACCTTGATGCCAGTTCTGATTGCCTGCAAGAATAACACATGGCACTCCTACAACCAACCAAAATTAGAGGGCCTCACCCAAGAGATATACATGAATATAAATATTACATTTGTCATTATAAAAAAAAATTAATCACACTTAGATACATTTTGAGAGCCCTTGAGAATAATCAAAAGGTGTCACATGTCAAAAGGCAGAAAACTTTAGCTTTAAAGCTAAACTTGATGGTGAATCAAAGTAAAATTAATGTTAAATTTTAATTATAACACAATTTAATTCCAAAATAAATATCTATAGGCAACCCATAGCCTTAGATCATTCCAATATTAGTCTAGATATGAATCAAATTTGAGCAGTCTGATTTTGACCAGGTGTTATCTGGATTACTAACAAAAATCAAAGGAGATTTTTTGGTCTTTATTGATGCAAGGGAACTTTATTTTATACCCTACCTTACTCCTTCATTTTGAAATTTTTTAACATGAATCACTTTATAATTCTCATTGTGTATATCCATTTGTTTGTTTAAGAGTTTGGCCTTATATTGGCAAATACAAAGTAATTTACGTCATAAAAAATTTAGGTAGATGGTATCACTACCATATTATTTTTGTCCCTATATTAAGGTCTAATTGAAGACTATAATTTGGTAAGTTTTAACCACACAATCTCTCCATCAAAACTGAGTAAAGCCCTAAGGTGTCACTACCATATTAATGTAGGGGCATCTTTTTGGACCCCAAAATAGATTTAATTTTGGCTTGAAGTAGCATTTTAGATGTTTCATACATGTATTAGGTCCTAATTTAGTATTTATAGTGATCTAGGTTATCACAAGTATCATAAAATTTGAATTATGGAGTTTCCCTCTAAAACTACCACTATTTGAAAATTTGAATTTTTAAGCCATGTGAAAGGGTTTCCATGTATTGTATGAAAGTGGAAAGGTGTAATAACATGTTGAATAGATTTAAAATATGTATTAAGGCTATAAAAATTTCATAAACATGTTATTTAGCCTATATGTCATGGTCATAAATTGATCATATTGGAAAAACATGAAAGTTGGTAATGTAATTTCAATAGCTTCTACATGGGAAATATCCAAGAATTAGTTATGCTTCTTGGAGTGGTTGTGTAGAGTAAAATTTTGATGTTTTAATTTTTATTCCCATTCTAATAGGATATAGGATTGACTTTTAATCAATGAAGGTTGATGAATAAATGACTATGTCATGTGAAAATTTTGTACTTTTTAACATTACATGGTTGTGAACAAAGGTTATAGTGTGTATTTGGAACTTCTAGTGGTAAGTGATTATTAATGTCATTTATATTGGTTTTTAATATGTTATATACTCTAATTTTATTTATTAAAATATATTTTTGAAGTTGGAAATAGTCACTATTGTGGAGACAATCAAGCCTACCAAAACAGGGTATTCAATCATATTGTTAGTCCAGACAAAAAGTTTGAGTATGTGATTCTTTTTTTAATTTAAATATGTGGGAGATTTTAAGTAGAGAATTTAATAAGGGTTGAGAACAAACTATATTTAATGGGAAGTGGTTAAGAGTAATTTAACTTCACCCTGGTCACAATTTTGTATTCTTTGAAAACCTAAAGTCTATGAAACTAAAAAAATTGATAACTATTTCTTTGCATGGTAACTTGTTTGGAATTAAAAACATGTTGGAAATGGTTTATTTTAGTCTTAATATGTGGTGATAATATTATTTCATGATTTAGATTCATTTATAAAGAAAGATAAAGAGGAAACCCTGTATGCCTTATTTTGGTTAGCAGAGTGCAGTCAATAAAAGGACTGAGATTCTTATTTTGTGAGTGCCCTGAGGGTTTTGAGAATGTAATCATCAAAGTAAAAAGTTTTATTTTTAATATATAGACCTTATCCATCCATTTTTTTTTCTTATTCAATATTTACAATTTAGACCACTCTCGGCCTGCTCAGTGTTCCCAAACCTCGATAACTAGGGTTTTGAAGTTTTTGAGAGAACCAACTATGGGAAAATTGTAAATTTTTGTAATATTGTGTAATTTGACATTCCATAACTGATTCAAGTATTTTTAGGACTGTACAGTACCTATAGTATAGATTTCTAGTTGAGGAATTGAGAAAGGGCTAAAATAGGCCTAGTTTAGAAGGTTTTAAGGAAAGTGGACTTAGAAAGTGAGATAGGTCTTAAAATTTTACCCATATGTGTGTTTCAATAAGGTAAATGTGAATATAATATTTTTAGGTCAAAATAGTTTGTATTTTTTCCATACAACTTCATTATTTGTCAAATAGAGCTACAAAGATGGAGTGCTACATTTTAGAGTTACATAAGAGGAAAGTAGTTGTTTGAGATAATATAAGAAAGGGATATAGAGAATTTTTAGAGAGTCTTATAATAAATATAAAGACCTTATTTTCTTGAAACAAACCATAGGTCTTATACTTTTGAATGGTGCATAGTTTTTTAAGCCTAAAACCTAGTGAAGTGATCTTTCGTTCAAGAACAAGTGAAATAATCTTGTACAAGCTCTAAATCATTTGGTATTAGAGCCTAAGGATAGTCATAAGATAATGTAAAAATTACAAAATGTAATAAATGAAAAGGAAACCTAGAATATCTCAAATAATGCAACAGAAAGTTGCAAATTTGGTCATTGAAATGAGGAATATGCAAGCTAGAATGACAACCATGGAGATAGCTAAAAGAAAAATGGTCATAGCTAATGATGATACTGATAGATAAGATGAATATCATATACTAGAAGAGGAGGAAGAGATATAAGATAGATTGGAGGAAAGATTTATCAAATTCATGTTGAAGATGGGCTTAAAACCAAAACTAGATGTGCCAATGTATGAAGGTAATCTAAATGTGGACGAGTTGGTGGATTGGATAGCAGCCATGGAAAAATATTTTTAGTATGATGAGGTGGATGACACCAAGAAAGTGAAATTTTTAGTCACAAGATTGAGAGGACATGCTTCTTTATGGTGGATGGAATCTGGGAAGAGAGAAGGAGAAGAGAAAAAGCCAACATTCAGTCATGGGATAGGATGTTGATGAAGATGAAGGCAAAGTTCATGCCCAAGGATTACCATACACATTTTTTTAGGAGGTTTTAGAGTCTTAGTAAAAAATAACATTTAGTTAATGAATACACATAATATTTTCATAGGTTGACAATCAAAATAAGACACTTGGAAGAAGATGATGAGAAGGTAGCAAGGTACTTGAATAGTCTCAAGTTATCCATACAATATGAGATTAAAAAAATGACTTTGAAAATAATTTAAGAATCATACCAAGCAGCCTTGAAAGATGAGGAGAAGTTGTCAAGAATGCATACATAGTAAGCAAGAGGAAGAGGTAAAAAAGTGGGAGGAAGAGGAGAGTATGACAGCAAGAATGCATATGAGGAAGGTGAAATTAGTGGAAAAAGACATGAAACATAGCCAATACGTGGCTATATAGGTAGGATTCCATATTACAAAGGTGAAGATGATAGAGGAAGAGTGACTATTGGTTTAATAGTAAAATGTTTCAAATGTAACAAGTATGCAAGTCATAAGTATTGGGAGTGTCTAGAAGAGAAGCAAGAAAGGAGCTATAGGAATGAGAGTAGAAATAAAAAGGTGAAACCCACAGAGGAAGAGAGTGTTTTATCAGATTCACATATAATGGCACCTGAAGAAGGAGAGTCACACTTGATGAGGAGGACATTATTGAAGCCACCAAAGGAGAAAGAACCTATATAATAGAGAACACTCTTTAGGACAACATGTAAGTCTCATGGTAAATTTTATAAAATGATTATAGATTCAATAATTATAGATAACTCGGTTTCAAATGAGATGGTAAGAAAACTTAGTCTCAAAAAATTACCTCATCCTACACCTTACAAAGTTGCATGGCTTCAGAAAGTATATAGTGTGCTTGTTAATGAATAATGCTTAGTATATTTTTAGATTATAACATATAGGGATCAAGTTATGTGTGATATCATCACCATGGATGTTTGTCATGTACTACTAAGAAGGCCTTGGTAGTTTGATAAGTCAACTAGTCATGATGGGGTGAAGAACACCTATTCATTAGAGAATAAGTGAGTCAAGTATACATAATTTAATTTGAATAATAATGATAAAGATGTTGGTGTCTATTCTAAGATATTGGTTGAAAGTTATAAAGAGTTAGTGCAGTAGTAAGATTAAGATGTGAATATGGATGAACAGCCCAAAGAGATTGAGGTAGCCCAAGATGAAGAATGTGAACCTATACTAAGAAAAAAAAATCAAGTATGTGAGTAAGTTGTTTGCAATTTTGTCTCAACATTTGGTGAAAATTTATAGTTATGAATTCATATAAGACATGATAGGTAAGCTCCAATACATGAGATAAAGTCTTGAAAAGACAAGAGTAGAAAAAGAGATGGAAGATGTACAGTAGGTCCAAGAAGGATATCCAAATGAAGGAAATATTATGAGAATGTTAAATTAACATAATGAGAATGAGGAAGAATAAATTCAATCCTTGTGTATAGAGGAGGTAGAGGTTAGTTATGAAGATGATATATAGTATTAAATCAAGCACTTATGCAAGCAGATAGCATTCAAAGACCAAATAGTTGATATGCATAAGGTAAAGTATACAAAATAAGGAGAATGAGTGAAGGATGAAGAATACATATTTGTATCAGTAGTGTCTTATGGAAGGAAGGTAGTGATGGATCATTTTGAGGGAGTGAAATCATGGTTTACACATCCCAAGGAAGTAGTAGAAGACAACAGTAGTGGTTTCCTTAACAAGGTTGTTACATGTGTAGGTACACCAATGACGAAGAAGAACCAAAGGAGGCCTAATTATGGGTAAAAAAAACATGTTCACCTCTATGAGAGGCAAGTATCAGAATAAACCTTCAATCAAGAGGTATAAATCAACTAAGGAGGAGCATACACCAAGTTGATTCCTATGGTAAAATTTCTTTAGCTTGGTAGTATGATGCAAGGACATCCATATGGACCCCAAAATGGATTTAATTTTGTCTTTGATTTGTATTTTATATGTCTCATAGGTGAATTATGTCCTAATTTAGTCTTAGGAGTGATATAGGTTAGCACAAGTTGCATAAAATTTGAATTATGGAGTTTCCCTACAAAACTACCACTATTTGAAAATTTGAATTTTTAAGCCTTATGGAAGGGTTTCCATGCATTTTATGAAGGTTGAAATATGTAATAACATGTTAAATAGGTTTTCAATATGTATTAAGACTATAAAAAGGTCATAAACATGTTCTTTAGTCTATAGGGCATGGTCATACATTGATCATATTGGAAAAACATGAAAGTTGGTAATGTAATTTCAATAGCTTCTACATGGGAAATATCCAAGAATTAGTTATGCTTCTTGGATTATTTATGTGGAGTAAATTTTTTATGTTGTCATTTTGATTCCCATTTGAATAGGATAGAGGATGGATGTGTAATCAATGAAGGTTGATGAATAAAGGACTGTGTCATGTGAAAATTATGTGCTTTTTGACATTGCATGGCTGTGAACAAAGGTTATGGTGTGTATTTGGAACTTAAAATGGTAAGTGATTGTTAATGTGATTGATATTGGGTGTGAATATTTTATATCTTCTAATTTTATTTAGGAAATGCTAGTTTTTAAGTTGGAAATAGTTACTGTTGTGGAGACAATCAATTTTGCTAAAATAGGGTATTCAATCATATTCTTGGTCCAAATAAAAATTTTGAGTATGTGATCCTTTTTGTCATTGAATTATATGGGATATTGGAATTATATCATGTAATAAGGTTTGATAACAAACTATTTATAATGGACAATGTTTAAGAGTAAGTGAACTTCACCTTGGTCGCAATTTTATATTCCTTGAAAACCTACAGTCTATGCAACTCAAAAATTCTAAGTATTATTTCTTTACATGGTAACTTATGTGGGATAAAAATGTGATGGAAATGGTGTATTATAGTCTTAATAGGTGGTGAGAATAGTATTTCAGCTTTTAGATTCATTGATAAATAAAGATAGAGAGGAAACCATGCCTGCCTTGTTTTGGTTAGCAGAGTGTAGTCAATAAAAGGACTGAGATTCTTGTTTTGTGAGTGCCCTAAGGGTTTTGAGAATGTATTCATCAATGGAAAAGTTTTATTTTGACCAAGACGACCTTATACATCCATTAGTTTTTTTTGGAACTCTTTCTTGTTCAATATTTATAATTTAGACCACTCTCAACCTGCTTAGTGTTCCCAAACCCTGACAAATAGGGTTTTGAAGTTTTTGAGAGAACCAACCTTGAGAAAATTCCAAATTTTTTTAATATTGTGTAATTTGAATGCATTAATTTATTCAATTATTTTAAATATTTTACAGTACCTGTAGTATGGATTTCTAGCTAGAGTGATTGAGAAAGGGCTAAAAGAGGCCTAGTTTGGAAGGTTTTAAGAAGCAAAATGGACTTAGAAAGTGAGATAGGTATTAAAATTTGACCCACATGTGTGTTTCAACAAGGTAAAGTTTAATATCATATTTTAATGTTAAAATAGGTTTTATTTTTTTTGTAAAACTTCATTATCAGTCAAATAGGGCTACAAGGATGGGGTATTGCATTGGCAGAGTTACATAAGAGGAAAGTAAGTGTTTGAGATAGTCTAAGAAAGGGGCATAGATCATTGTTAGATAATATTATAAGAAATATAAAGACCTTATGTTCTTGAAACAATCCATAGGTCCTATACTTTTGAATGGTGCATAGTTTCTTAAGCCTAAAACCTAGTGAAGTGATCCGTTATTCAAGAACAAGTGAAAGAATCCTATGCAAGCTCAGCATCGCATATTCATTTTGTCCCTATAATCTGAGAAATGTTATTATTTTTTTCACATTACATCCTTGACATAGAAACACATTAACAATCTAGAAGGACTTGAGGATGAATCTGAATATTCGTAACCTATTGTTTCATATCATACACTTTTAGATATTAGTACTCCTTCAAATATTAATCTGGTTAGCTTCCTCAAGAAATAGAAGTCGACTATATTTATTTACTTTGGGTGTACATATAAATTCATCAACATTAATTTGGATACTCAATTGAATTATTTTATTTACCCAACTCTAGAATTTCAAATCCTAATTATAGGTGGGGGTATAGTCAATTGTTCTAGTAAATGCCATAGTATAAAGCTATGGGAGACTATCCATTATATTATCTTATGTTTTTTATTATCATGATTGGGGCTAACATTTTTTTTATATTGTAATAGATCAACACTTTATGCACAATTGAGATGAATTTTGAGTAACTATTCATGCTCATTTATTTAGAAGGAATGACATTTGAACTGCATGGTTTATTGGCTAAATATACGCAATTGGTTAGTTTTCACCAAATGATTAAGATGATTAAAAAATATGCAAATTAATTATTATGAAACTATTTTCCATATAATTTAAACCAAACAAGGAGTCTACCCATATTCAATTACAACTGGTGGAGTCTACCCATTTTTGTCTTATGCACCCACTTGACTCCTTTGACCTCCTTTCTTTTTGGAAGGTCAACTAACTCCCAAGTTTGACTTCTCTCTATGGAAGAAAAAATATAATTTCTAGGGCTAGGTGGGAAACAACCAAAAATACTAAGTAAAAAAATATTGAGACTATGGGGACAGTCAAAACCAAACAACAATGTTGGAATGGTCTAAATAAACATGCAAAAAGAGATGAAATAAGGGAGGGATGAGTTATAGTGATAAAACATAGAATTTACATATATTAAAATCACCTAAAATAATATTATAACTTGTTTACAATGCATAAACTTGTAAATCGATAGTTGTTCAAAAGACTCATAATAGAAAACTTGTACAACTATCGTTATTCACAAGACTCACAATAGCATATTTTCCATGCTTTAAATTTTCCATGTCGAGCTTCAAATTTTCCATGTTGGGCTTAAAAATCTCTATGATAGGCTTCAAATTTTCCATGCTAGGATTCAAAATATGATTTTCATCATCAAAATTTTTAGCATCCAATTTTGAAATAGCAGAATCTCCAGCTCCACAATGATGTCATGACTATTATCATAATTTTATTAAAATTAAGGCTCTTTCGTATGTGAAAAATATATACTTTATAACAGAGTAATTAATGAATATAAAATACAATACCTCAAAATAATAAACTTACCACTAATCCCACGGAGTGAAGGTTCCTTGCATCCAAAATAACCCTACCATTATGGTAAGGTGATATTCATGTGTATTTTGATATCAATCCCTAAATAAACCAAATTTAGTTCAAACTCAATTTTCATTTTATTTGATGTTTTGGCATTTATAATTGGATAATGAAACTAATTTTGAAACTTTTTAAACATTCTATAGTCTATTTATATGTAAAAAAATAGGTCACTCCTAAATGATGACATTCTAGTCGAGAATAAACCCTTTATTAAATTCTAGAACGTACCATCATTAAAACCTTAGCACAATATGAATCATTTTAATGTCACCATTTTAATCTCTATCACATTAATTTTAACATGATCCTGACATTAACCAAAGCACAAGATTAATTGCTCAAATAGCACCATATTAATCTAACATTTCACATGCTCATAGAGTAATTAAATAAGGATTTATTTCTTATGATGTGATTAATGGATATTTTTTCCACTAGAGGCTACTCAAATAGGATTTTGGCATCCAATGGGACAAAATATATTAATTATCCTAAATTATGAATTATATTAACATGTAAATCATGTCAAGTGAATCTCACCATATCCAACTTAATCTCATGCATTAAACATATATATTTAATTACTAATCAATGTTAGAATTATTCTATTTAAATTATCTAGTCCTTAATCTCACCATATTCCAAGTGGAAAGAACATTTAGACATCAATGGGTCCTTGTTAGGTTATATCTTTGTCCTTTTATTTGGTTTGGGTGATTATCCGTAATTTTTTAAATCTAAAACTATTAAATATATTAGTTATTAATATTATTTGATTATAATTATTAAAAAATGTCAGCTTGAATCAAGCATTCATCATTTGGGTCTCTATTGGTTTTCCACACATAATAAGTAATAAATAAATAATAATCAATAGCATTAAGCACTAAAAAACCCTAGTAATCTCCATCATTTCTTTATTTCATGCATCATTTTATATTATCATATGTTTTATATTATCATGGATGGGGCTAACATTTTTTTGGGATTGTAATGGCTCACCACTTTATGCACAATTGAGATGAATTTTGAGTAACTATTCATGTTCATTCATTTAGAAGGAAGGACATTTGAACTGTATGGTTTATTGACTAAATCTACGCAATTGATTAGTTTTCACCAGATGATGAAGATGATCAAAAAGGTGCAAAGTAATTATTGTGTGACTATTTTTCACATAATTTAAACCAAACAAGGAGTCTACCCATATTGAATTATAACTAAAACTCTAGTCTACCCATTTTTGTCTTATACACCCATTTTACTTATTTGACCTCTTTTCCTTTTATATCAGGCTTTACAGTAGGGCTCACTACTACCTAGGCCAACTCAGGGCCTCCCTGATCTTGACATACATTCTTAAAAAATTTACTATTTTTATAAAAAATTGATTGAAGTATATACATGCAGAGTATTTGGAATTATATTAATTGTATTGTTTTATAATATTTTAGTGTTACAATTTGAAAACCTTGTTTGCCTAAATAATAGTCATGTGTGCAATCCTTCAGTAGAAAGCTCATTGACATCATAGCTAGGCATGCTCCAGCAGGGCCAAAAATATTACAATAATCAAAATCTTAATGATTTTATAACATAAAGTTCTAAACAATGAATAAAAGGGCCAAGTCAACACAAATAAATCACACTTTTTAGATAAAGTAAAAATATATATTGAATGCATTCTAGATTCGATAGTAGTTACTAAAGAGTGTTTTTGAGAACCAAAATTTTAGGAAAATGTAGATTTTGGAGATAATAAGAAAGAATAAGGTGTTTCTAAAAAAAATTTGAGTCTAATGTGGGGATAATCAAAAAAACTGAGAATTCTCCATTATAAAAGATAGTAGGGGGAGTGAAGAGAGGCCATGACTTTGAAAGCTCAGATTCAAACAAAGAGATGCATATAAATTTAAATTCAAAAAATTTGAATCATGATATGAAATTGGTTGTAATCTCAAAAGGAGTGTGGCAAGAGGTAAAAAATAAAAAAGGTAAAAAGGGTAAGACAATCAATCTTTTAGACTATTTTCCCACCAACTGATGGCTTTGATTTTTTGTTGGTATTCAGGTGTCTAAAAGAACTGTTGTTAATTCTTTTTGAGGCTTTTGGTTGTTTGGTATATTTGGTTCTTGTTTGGCCATGGAGTTTCTACTTGGCTTTTTTTTTGTTATTTTATAAAATTTTGTATTTTTTAATAGAGGGCAAGGGACCCATAGAACCCTGTTATTGATATATATATATATATATATAGAGAGAGAGAGAGAGAGAGGCCATGAATTTGAAAGCTTGGATTCAAACAAATAGATGCATATAAAGTTAAATTCAAAACAAATGAATCATGATATGTAATTGGTTGTAAACTCAAAAGGAGTATGGCAAGAGGTAAAAAATAAAAAAGGTAAAACGGGTAAGATAATCAAAATTTTAGACTATTTTCCCACCAACTGATGGCTTTGATGTTTTTGTTAGTATTCGAGTGTCTAAAAGCATTGTTTTTAATTCTTTTTTAGGCTTTTGGTTGTTTGGTATATTTGGTTCTTGTTTGGCCATGGAGTTTTTGCTTGGCTTTTTTTGGTTATTTTGTAAAAATTTGTATTTTTTAATGGAGGTCAAGGGACCCATAGAACCCTATTATTGATCTATATATATAGATATATATATATATATATATATATATATATATATATATATATATAACACTATTAATATTAAATACTTGAAAATAAGGATCTACAAAAATGATAGTAATAAATATGTTCAACACTTCAGATACTCTACAACCTGTTATGTTCCAATCTATCAGCTCTGTATAGTGTATGTTAAGAAAAAACTAAGAATATGTAGGAATAGGAATCTATATGGTAAGACATGTTCAGCAATTTTTGTTCCTCTTAAAAATGTGTAAAAATTATACAAACCCCATTTTTCAATGTAAATTTAAATTTCAAATTTTTTAGGGACTCTCGCCTATTTATGAATGCAAATTCACCTGAGAAGTAGTCAAGTCAAATTGAGGGCAAGTGATATATTTAATATATTAAAATGATATTTATATATATTATATTAAAATATATACTAAAAATACATATATTATATAATGTAATCTAAGGTCAAGTAAAGCTCCACATCCTCCTTGGAAACACCTCTTCGAGTTGCTTTGGCTATGAATTTTATCAAATTTCCCACTAGTGGACTGCAATTTAACTCCCAAATTGAATTATCTTTGCATAGACAATAATTCAACTCTCCTTCAATTGATTACAATGATCACATAATCAAATTATGGCTCTCATACTTGCTAGGGATTTTTTAAGGTTTATGTAGAGCTCTAATAGAGGTAGTGAGTCCAAATTATGAGTTTCACACCTTAGATTTTATTTGGATTGAGCATTTATACCTTTGCCTTTCATAGGTCCATAAAATATTTAAATCTACCCTATCTTGCTTATGTGGTATCATCATGGCATCTTTGTGGCATCAAGCTCATTAACATTTAAAAGTGATGGTTACCCTTTGTAAAAATCCTCTTCACCTCGCACCATCAGATTTCCTTACATGGATCAACATGGGTTGTTGATCTCAATCTAAGGGATTGAATGACATTAGATGTCTTGTGAAAATCCTCATGATTATGACACTTGTCACCATCATGTTTGTTCTAGATTTGTTGAAAATTCCACCTTCATCTCATGCCATTAAATCTTCCTTGCCTGGATGAATGCACTCCATTTGTTCTTGATCTAATGAATTATGTCCTTTGTTCTATGTACTATTGATTAGAATGTGTACGCTTAGTTGTGTACCATCAATATTTGAGAATATGCTGAAGCTTTAATTCATGGCCCGTGGTTTAGACACTTGTCATTTCCATGATTTTTTTGTGTTCTTTTGAATTTTTAACTTTGATCATGCCCCATATAGTTAGCCATCACATTTATTATAATAGGGGTCAAAATCATATCATCTATCCATTTAGAAACACCACCATAATGGGTTTACATCAAATCCTTATTTTCATGTAGTTTAAGTTCAAGTGCATAGAGCACTACAAGATCTGCATTAGTGTGGTTGAGTAGCAGTGTTAGTTGGGCCATGTCCATGTCCACTCTTATAAGTATCATTATGTTATAAAAGGGTGTCAATAAGTGTGTTAAGTGCATGTAAACAATCAATATCTACAACATCCTTCACTATAGAGGGGATTGTCTTAGGCTATAATGGTTATTTGATAGAGATTCTCATAAGTTGATTAGGCACATTATATGCATCCAACCTATCCTATCAAAATCCTTTTTATTGGCCCTAAAAACTCTTAATAATAAAATTAATAAAGAATTTCATTCAAGACATTAAACTTGCATTAAATTTTCCTCAAAAAATATAAAAGAACCTCATTGTTTTTATAAGGTCGGACATCATAACCATCCACCATTAGTCCCCAAAAAAAATTCTCATCAATTAATAGTGGTAGTAGTGGATTGATAAATATTTGAATTACATTAGCAATAGCACATTGGTTTTTGGTTTTTTTCTTTTTCTTTTTTTATCTCTCAAACTAACTACTAATAATTTGACATTATAATATTGTAGGGATTACATCTCTCTTTATAATATTCCTATCTATCAATTTGACATGTTACCATTTAATCAAATTCACCTACAGTAAGGTATGGGTCCCAAGTTGGGGGATTATTGATTATTTTTTAGGGCATGTTACTGACAAATTGTAGGATTATTTTTCCTAATTTACAGTCTTACATTCTTTAAAAATTAATGCAATATATGTTAAAAAAATTATGAGTATTTTAATTTTTTTTAAAATTATTTGAAAATAAATAAATTAAAATATATTTGGATACAAAACTACAGTTGGAAATAATGAATTCATATTATATGAAATAAAGAGTTTCTAACATTATATTATAAAACTATAGTTGATTGCAAGTGGATGAATACATGCTCTTAGTAACTATGCATTACAAAAAACCACCAACAAGGTTGTTATATACATGAGACAAAAACACCAACTAGTCTTATCCATGGAAACTGATGAACACATATCCAGCTCACTTTGCAGCACCTATAGTTAGAAACATCAAGAAACACATCTCATAGTTAGACTTCAAACTTGAAGTTACTGGTCTTGATAAACTACAGAAATAAACCAAAAGATTTAAGTGGAGAAATAAACTCACCAGGATAGATATGCATTGGTGATTTAACTTAATGTATCACTAATTGAAATTGTAGCTCAAAAGACCAAATGGTTAACTAAAATTTAATGGTCATTTTATAAATTAGAACATACTCGATTCCTTTGTATAATTTGTATGTAATTTAATAATTTATAAAAAATTTATAACCAAGTTAAAAGGGACACAAAATTAATAACTCACATTACTTAAAATTAATTGATTATCCATCTGCTTTACTACCATCTCATGCCAAGTGTTGTCTGCAACATCAAATTTAATGCTTGTGATACATGATTTCAAATTTGTGATACGTGATTGAAAATTTTAATTTAATTCCTCCCAAACATTAATTTTTGATACATTTTCTCTTCAAAGTATTCTAACTCATCTACTTGAAGAATTTCAGAGTTTTAAATCCATACATGTGATCGCATTTTTGACCCCTTAATGTTAAATGAAGTAGAAACTCAACCCACCTATTTCTAAACACAAATACACCTCAAGAGTATTCACATAAAATTTAAGGTGCATGAAAAGTATTGAAAAGTGAAACCCTGATTAAAGAGTTAAAGCCCAAGCATGTTCTCAATATCTATAGTCTACGTGAGCCTAGCACTATTGATCAAATGATGTATGCAACATTAAATATGGAGCTCCATAGGGGTGACAAGTGTCATTATCATGGGATCCTATTACATATATCAAATGATGCATAGGACAAGTGTCTTCAAGTAATATATAATGTCATGTTAGTTTGTATAGTGCCAATTTGGGTATTGACTTCCTACATAGACAAAATGAGTCATTTGTTATGCTCCAGGATCTATTCAAAAAATTCAATCTTGATTTATGTTTCTTAGTTGTCCATAGAATGTTGCTCTTGGGAATACAATTTCCATAATGTCCAAGATTAGAATGAAGTTTTATGTCAACATACCACCATAATATCCATAGGTTTGAACTTTGTAACACAATCAATAAAATTACATCAAGATCAAACAAAATTAGACAAATGTTCCTTCAACTTATTACCACAGACCCATACATAAGATCATACCTATGTGCATGACTATAAATGATTGTATTATTTTTCTTCACCATGAGAAGCTAGTAATGGTGAATATATTTTATCAAATGCATAGTAAATATTTTTGTCTTATCTTCATTCTAATAATTCTCTTACCTCTAATGTGAATCATGTCATTCTTCATGAGATCTACGAAGTTATTGAATGCACAATATCCTTCCCTTTATTGATAGGTTTATAAAATTAACATACAATCTAAATGCATACATATATAGGCCTAGAGACCTTTACTCACTTATTCTAATAATTTTGTATCATGTGTGTCAATGTCCTTGATAATTAATTGAAAATACAACCTATCAATTATGTTAGATTGTCACTTCTAAATATTCTAACCTACTATGTCAAGCATACATATAAAAATATTATGATATATATTATATGTCAATTATATTTATTTAATAGCTAATCTAATTTGTGTGTGGGGGGAGGGGGGTTGAGGGAACGGGGCGTAAGAGGGGTTATGTGAAGCGAAAGAGTGTAAATCGACAATTAAACGTACTAGTTACTCCAAACCTATGACAATGTCAAAATAAGTTCATATAAAATAATTATGGGTGCAAACTTATCAGGATCTAAATCACCATACATTGTTTTAGTCTACGATGGCTTTCATTATTCATGTAAATAAATAGCCTCTTAACACAATATCTACATCAAAAATGCAACTCTATTGATTACAATTAGGGGGCATCTATATTCGTTGGATAAGGATCTCAATTTTGGGTGATCAGGATTTATCTTGGTGATTACAATGGATAAATTATTTTTGTTATAATGGTGCTAAAAAAATTATAAGAAACCAAGAAAAAATTTGGGTTTAAATATATGATAAAAATTTGAAGTGGGAATATAATATGTTCAAAATACACCATCTATTCCAATGTGTATGCCTACTATTATACCACCACCACTTGTTTATCCTAATAATTAATAATGTTACATCTTCAAAAAATGTGGATGAAACTCCACTTATTAAGCAAGAGCCTAATAATTATTTGTAAATCATTACCATCGGTTCCAAAGTTTCATGATGATAATTTTACTTCTATTTATATATTTGAGCTTCTATAATTTTTAGTATATTATAGTCTTGTAACAGATTATTGACATTTTCTAATTTTGATGATCCTCTGGATGTGATTCAAAACCCATGTTAGGAGACCCATCAAGTGTAATTTGTTACGATGAGTCTATTGTTGTTTTATTGGAATGAAATTTCTTAAATTAAACAAATCTACATTTAGATACAATCTATAAATGGAAAGTATATATATATATATATATATATATATATATATATATATATATATATATATATATATATATATAAGTGTTCTGAGGTAGACTTCTTATACCCTCACATAACCATAATTTAGATAAGCACACAAAATCCTTTATCAACAGGTCTTTGAGTTACTAGGTATGATTTTGTGTCACTTAGTTTAATTACCATTTTGAGGTCGAATTCATCTCCAAAAATTACTTTGTATTTTTAAAAAAGATGGCTCGCCCTCATAGTTATTTGAATTAGTGAATTAAATTATCTCAAAGGTAGTCTTGGGGGGGCTAAAAATTAATGAGTCAAATCCCTATTAGACAATTTGCTTATGTTACATCTTCAAAAAATGCTAATGATATGTAGCTAGGGATATGATATATTGATGTATATGGGTTGATGGAGATGTTGACATGTGGCTCACATCCCCTTAGTTAGTTATATGGGTACAATATATTAGGATAATAGAGTAACTTGTAGAAGTAGTACATTGGGTAATGGTTGGCCTACATTGGGATTAGGAGGTTACCCATCCATGGGTTAGATAGATGTATATATATAGGAGATGATTATCATGGTAAAGATATCAAGTAAGCATTGAGTCTTTTATTGTAAGAGGATATTGGAGGTTGTACCCTCAAAGAGACATTGTGGAGTTATTCCTTCCTAAAAGAGTATTATATGGTGTTTCCCTACCTTAAGGGTATTTCTACATATATTGGATCATTATAAGTGGTATCAGAGCTTCGATTTGGGCAATTTGTGGAGTGAAACCCTAGTTTTTTTTTAATCATCAATAACTTTTGATTGGTTGCAAATTTTTCCACAAATTTTTTACTAGATATGAATAATATTTCAAATAAATTACAGTAAAAAAATAGAGATTTTTTGATTCATTTTGAGGGCGTTATTGTTATTGTAGGGTTTATAATAATTTTGTCATATCTTCCGAAATATAGGGAATTTTTATTCAAAATGTTTACTGGAGATGTAAGTAGATATAAGAGAAGCACAGTCAAAATTTCAAAAAAAATTGAGTTGTTTGAAGTGATTTGTTGTGATTTTATGGATCAGTTTTGACATTTTAGGGTTTCATGAACCTTAATTTTTTTTTTTGTGGATCATGGAGTTGTAAACATTTTCAGGAGAAGATGATATTGATGCTAGATAATGGTGGCTCCTTTTGGAGAATCATTTTAGAAAAAATTTTGGGCAAAGATGATTACTTCCTTTTTGTCTAGGCCTTCACTACATTGGTTTGATCAATTGAGTTGTACAAAAAGGTTTTCTTCATGAAATGAAATGAAACAGATCTTTTTAGATCATTGGGATATAAAACAAGAAGAAGAAATAGAAGAATCAGTAGAAGAACAAAAAAAAGTATAAAAATAAGAAGTAATAGTAGAAGAAGAAGTAGAAAAAGAAGAAGAAGAAATAGAAGAAACAACAGAAGAACAAGAAGAAGTAGAAGAAGCAATAGAAGAAGAAGATGATAATGATGATGATGAAGATGAAGAAGAAGAATAAGAAGAAGAAGAAAAAGAAAAAGAATAATTGGATGATAAAGGTTCAAATTATTTGGCTCTAAATAAATTTGAGTCAATTTTTCAATTTCATGGATGCTTTCAAAAGAAAAGGGTTATTGTGTCCATAAACCCTACCAGTAAGTATAGCTTCATCAACATGAATGTGTCTAAGCATCTACATGTTCAATCAAAGAATATCAAATAGGTGAAATTATATGGTAAGAATATTTCAATGTTGGAAGATCTGAAGCTCAGTATGAAAAAATATGTTTTGCATTCAGATTTTTATGCTTTGGATATGGATGATATGGATATAGTTCTTAGATATCCATGGTTAGAGACTTTGGGAACAATGAATATTAATGTTCAAAAAAGTTCATGAAGTTTTGGTATAGGAAAAATAATATTACTTTACAAGATATCATAGTGAAAAAGGCACAAATAACAATCCAAGTAGATCATGAGGATAAGATGGAAACAGGTGATGAAGAACATGATGAAGATTCAGAAGATATAGATAAAGACACACTACAAATGAGCACTTCATCTACTCAAGAGACAAAGAAGGAAAAGGTGGAAAAGTTAGAAGCAAAGGTGGATAAGGTCAAATTATTAGAAAATGTTGAGGTATATAGACACCCACATCATCATGAGAGGAAACAATCATGGAACCAGGTGAGGAAGTGTCATAACAACAATCATTTTGTCTATACAGGAAATAAAATTTCCAATCATTATGGATATGCATGGAATCCAAAGAAAAAATACTATGGCACATGGAATGAATGGGGGAATCACTGACTATGCATGGAAGAACACCTACTATGGTATTGGTTGGAATCAGAGTAGCACAGTGGAATATGGTACATGGAATAAAAAGAGGAATAATTATGCTTGGACACCAAAGTAGTATAATTATGATCATGAATGAAATCAGAGGAGCACAATAGATTTTAGACACAAGATTGGAGAGATATCACCTGCCAATATCACATATGGATGGTTAGATGATTGAGATTGG
Source organism: Torreya grandis (assembly GCA_037957365.1). Classification (NCBI taxonomy): domain Eukaryota; kingdom Viridiplantae; phylum Streptophyta; class Pinopsida; order Cupressales; family Taxaceae; genus Torreya; species Torreya grandis. The sequence goes on from JARHVA010002067.1 coordinate 62,369, forward strand.
AGATAAGTGTGCAATGATTTGAAGTACACTCATTATTTGGTTTCTTCCTATGTTTCAGAGATGAAACATGTCAAAGAGGGAAGTAATGCTATGTACCTATGGATATGATATATTGATGTATATGGGTTGATGGAGATGCCAACATGTGGCACACATCTTCTTAGTTAGTTATATGGGTACAATATATTAGATAATAGAGTAACTTGTGGAAGTAGTACATTGGATAATGGTTGGCCTACATTGGGATTAGGAGGTTACCCATCTATGGGTTAGATAGATGTATATATATATGAGATGATTATCATGGTAAAGATATCAAGTAAGCATTGATTCTTCTATTGTAAGAGGATATTGGAGGTTGTCCCCTTGAAGAGACATTATGGAGTTATTCCTTCCTAAAGGAGTATTATATGGTGTTTCCCTACCTTAAGGGTATTTTTGCATATATTGGATCATTACAAAAAATGTGGATGAAACTCCACTTATTATGCAAGATCCTATTATTTTTAAATCATTAGCACAATCTCTATGTTAAAATTGAAACTCCCTTGGTTACGATCAGGGGGCATCTATATTCGCTAGATAAGGAGCTCAGTTGTGGGTGATCAGATTTTATCTGGGTGATTATAATGGAGAAATTACTTTTGTTACAATAACACTAAAAAAATTAGAAGCAATCAAAAAGAATTTTGGGTTTATAAATATGATAAAAATTTGAAGTGAACATATATGTTCTATAGATACCATCTATTCCAATGTGTATTCCTACTATTATACCACCACCACTTGTTTCTCCTAATAATTAATAATGTTACATCTTAAAAAAATGTGGATGAAACTCCACTTATTATGCAAGAGCTTAATAATTATTTCTAAATCATTGTCATTGCTTCCAAAGTTCCATGATGATAATTTTACTTTTATTTCTATATTTGAACTTCTATAATTCTCATTGTACTATGGTCTTGTAGTGGATTATTGAACATATTCTAATTCTAATGATCCCTTGGATGTGATCCAAAACCCATGGTCGCAGACCCATCAAGTATAATTTGTTGTGATGAATCTATTGCTATTTTACTCAAATAAAATTTCCTAAATTATATAAATCCACATTTAGATACAATCTATAAATGGAAAGTCTATATATAAAAGTACCATAAATAGACTAAAGTGTTCTGAGGTAGACTATGTATGACTTCACATAACCATAATTAATATAAGCACACAAAATCCTTTTCCAATAGGTCTTTGAGTTACTATGTATGATTTTGTGTCACTTATTTTAATTACGATTTTAGGGTTGAATTCATCTCCAAATATTAGTTTGTAATTTCAACAAAGGTGACTCTCCCTCACAAGTGTTTGAATTGGTGAATTAAGTTATCTCAAAGGTATTCTTAGGAGGATAAAAATTGAGTCAAATCCTTATTAGATAATTTACTTATGTTACATCTTCAAAAAATGAGGATGAAACTCCACTTATTATGTAATAGCCTATTATTTCTAAATTATTATCACAATCTCTATTTCAAAATTATAACTCTCTTGGTTTCAATCAGGAGGCATCTGTATTCATTAGATAAGGAACATAGTTGTGGGTGATCAAGTTTTATCTTGGTGATTATAATAGAGAAAATGCTTTTGTTACAATGGTGCTAAAAAAATAGAATTGACTAAGAAGAATTTTGGGTTTAGAAATATGATAAAAATTTGAAGTGGATATATATGTTTGAAAGACCACCTATTCCAATGTTCATTCCTACTATTATAACACCACCACTTATTTCTCCTCATAATTAATAATGTTACATCTTTAAAAAATGTGGATGAAACTCCACTTATTATGCAAGAGCCTAATAATTATTTATAAATCATTACCATCAGTTCCAAAGTTTTATGATGATAATTTCACTTCTATTTCTATATTTGAACTTCTATAATTTTCATTGTACTATGGTCTTGTAGTGGATTATTGAACATTTTCTAATTACTATGATCCCCTATATGTGATCCAAAACCCATGGTATAAGATCCATCAAGTGTAATTTATTGTGATGAGTTTGTTGTTGTTTTATTGGAATGAAATTCGCTAAATTATACAAATCTACATTTAGATACAATCTATAACTATAAATACTATATATAAAAATACTATATATAGAATTATTAAAGTGTTCTGAGGTAGACTACTTATGCCCTCACATAACCATAATTTAGATAAGCACATAAAATCATTTCATAAGAGGTCTTTGAGTTACTAGGTATGATTTTGTGTCACTTATTTTACTTACCATTTTAGGGTTGAATTTGTCTCCAAATATTAGTTTGTAAGTTTAATAAAGGTGACTCACCCTTACAAGTATTTGAATTGGTAAATTAAATTATCTTAAATGTATTCTAGATGGGGGGCTCAAAATTAAGCATTCAAGTCCCTATTAGATAGTTTGCGTATGTTACATCTTCAAAAAATGTAAATGAAACTCCACTTATTGTGCAAGAGCCTATTATTTATAAATCATTAGCATAATCTTTATGTTAAATTTTTAACTCCCTTGGTTTTGATCAGGGGGTATCTGTATTCATTGGATAAAGATCTTATTTTTGGGTGATCAAATTTTGTCTTGGTGATTGCAATGGAGAAATTGCTTTTCTTACAATGATGCTAAAAAAATAGAAGTGACCAAGAAGAATTTTGGGTTTGAAAATATGATAGAATTTTGAAGTGGACATATATTTTCAAAAGATACCATCTATTTCAATGTGTATTCCGAATATTATACCACCATCACTTATTTTTCATGATAATTATTAATGTTACATCTTTAAAAAATATGGATGAAACTCCACTTATTATGTAAGAACCTAATAATTATTTTTAAACCATTACCATCAGTTTCAAATTTCCATGATGATAATTCTACTTCTATTTCCATATTTTAACTTCTATAATTTTCATTGTACTATGATCTTGTAGGCGATTATTGAACATTTTATAATTCTGATGATCCCCTAGATGTAATCCAAAACCCATGGTACGAGACCCATGAGGTGTAATTTTTTGCAATGAGTATATTGTTATTTAATTGAAATGAAATTTCCTAAATTATATAAATCTACATTTAGATACAATCTATAAATGGGAATTCTATATATATAAATACTATATATAGACTTATTAAAGTGTTCTGAGGTAGACTACTTATGCCCTCACATAACCATGATTTAGATAAGCACACAAAATCCTTTCCCAAGAGCTCTTTGAGTTACTAAGTATGATTTTGTGTCACTTATTTTAATTACCATTTTGGGGTTGAAATCATCTCCAAATATTATTTTTTAAGTTCAAAAAAGGCAACTCACCCTCACAGATATTTGAATTGGTGAATTAAATTATCTCAAAGGTATTCCTTGGGGGGATAAAAATTAAGGAGTCAAATCCTTATCAGATAATTTATTTATGTTACATATTCAAAAAGTGTGCATGAAACTCCACTTATTATGCAAGAGCCTATTATTTCTAAATTATTAGCACAATCTCTATGTCAAAATTATAACTCCCTTGGTTTTGATCAGGGAGCATCTATATTCACTAGATAAAGAGCTCAGTTTTGGGTGATCAAATTTTGTCTTGGTGATTGAAATGGAAAATTTTATTTTTTTATAATGGCATTGAAAAAATTAGAAGTGACCAAGAATAAATTTGAGTTTATAAATATGATAAAATTTTGAAGTGGACATATATGTTTGAAAGGCACCATATATTCTAATGTGTATGCCTACTATTATACTACCACCACTTGTTTATCCTAATAATTAATAATGTTATATCTTCAAAAAATGTGGATGAAACTCTACTTATTATGCAAGAGCCTAATAATTATTTCTAAATCATTACCACCAGTTCCAAAGTTTTATGATGATAAACTTACTTCTATTTCCATATTTGAACTTCTTTAATTTTCATTGTTCTATGGTCTTGTAATGAATTATTGAACATTTTCTAATTAGATGATCCCTTGGATGTGATCCAAAACCCTTGGTAGGAGACCCATTAAGTATAATTTGTTGAGATGAGCCTATTGTTATTTTATTGGAATGAAATTTCTTAATTTATAAAAATCTACATTTAGATACAATCTATAAATGGATAGTCTATATATAGAAATACTTGTTATAGACTTAAGTGTTCTAAATTAGACTTCTTATGACCTCACATAACCATAATTTAGATAAGCACACAAAATCCTTTCCCAAGAGGTCTTTGAGTTACTAGGTATGATTTTGTGTCACTTATTTTAATTACCATTCTAGGTTCAAATTCATCTCTAAATATTAATTTATAAGTTCAAGAAAAGAGACTCACCCTCACAGGTATTTGAATTAGTGAATTGAATTATCTAAAAGGTATTACTTTGAGGGAGGCTAAAAATTAAGGAATCAAATCCCTTTTAGACAATTTTCTTATGTTACATCTTTAAATAATATCGATGAAACTCCACTTAGTACACAAGATCATATTATTTCTAAATCATTAGCACAATCTCTACGTCAAAATTACAACTCCTTTGGTTTCAATCAAGGGGCATCTGTATTTTTTGAATAAGGAACTTAGTTGTGGGTCATCAGGTATTGTCTTGGTGATTTCAATGGAAAAGTTACTTTTGTTACAATGGTGTTAAAAAAATTAGAAGCAACCAAAGAGAATTTTGGGTTTAGAAATATGATAAAAATTTGAAGTGGACATATATGTTTGAAATACACCATCTAATCCAATGTGAATGCCTATTATTATACCACCACCACTTGTTTTTCCTAATAATTAATAATGTTACATCTTTAAAAAAGATAGATGAAACTCCACTTATTATGCAAGAGCCTAATAATTATTTATAAATCATTACCATCTATTCCAAAGTTCCATGATGATAATATTACTTATATTTCCATATTTTAACTAATATAATTCTCATTGTACTATGGTCTTATAACAGATTATTGAACATTTTCTAATTCTAATGATCCCTTGGATGTGATCCAAAAATCATGGTAGGAGACCCATCAAGTGTAATTTGTTGTGATGAGTCTATTGTTATTTTATTGGAATGAAATGTCTTAAATTATACAAATTTACATGTAGATAAAATATTTAAATTAAAAGTCTATATATAGAAATACTATATATAGATTTAAGTGTTCTGAGGTAAACTGCTTATGCCCTCACATAACCATAATTTAGAGAAGCACACAAAATCCTTTCACAATAAGTATTTGAGTTACTAGGTATGATTTTGTGTCACTTATATTAATTACCATTTTCACGTTAAATTCATCTCCAAATATTAATTTGTAAGTTCAATAAAGATAACTTACTCTCAAAGGTATTTGAATTTGTGAATTAAATTACCTCAAAGGTATTCTTGGGGAGGGGGCTAAAAATTAAGGATTTAAATCCCTATTAGACAATTTGTTTATGTTACATATTCAAAAAATGTGGATGAAACTCCATGTATTATGTAAGAGCCTATTATTTCTAAATTATTAGCACAATCTCTACTTCAAAATTATAACTCCCTTGGTTTTGATCATGGGACATTTATATTTACTGGATAAAGAGCTCAGTTTTGGGTGATCAGGTTTTATCTTGGTGATTAGAATAGATAAATTACTTTTGTTACAATGATGCCTTAAAAATTAAAAGCAACTAAAAAACATTTTGGGTTTAGAAATATGATAAAAATTTGAAGTGGACATATATCTTCTAAAGACACCATTTATTCTAATGTGTATGCCTACTATTATTCCACCACCAATTGTTTCTCCTAATAATTAATAATGTTACATTTTCAAAAAATGTGGATACAACTCCACTTATTATGCAGGAGCCTAATAATTATTTATAAATCATTACCATTGGTTCCAAAGTTCCATGATGATAATTTTACTTCTATTTTCATATTTGAACACGTTATAGTTTTCATTGTATTATGGTCTTCTAGCAGACTATTAAACATTTTCTAATTCTAATGATCCCCTAGATGTGATCCAAAACCCATATTAGCAGACCCATCAAGTGTGATTTGTTATGATGAGTCTGGTGTTATTTTATTGGAATGAAATTCTCTAAATTATACAAATCTACATTTACATATAATCTATAAATGGAAATTCTATATATAGAAATACTATATATAGACTTAAGTGTTCTGAGGAAGACTGCTTATGCCCTCACATAACCATAATTTAAATAATCACACAAAATACTTTCCCAAAAGGTCTTTGAGTTACTAGGTATGATTTTGTGTCACTTATTTTAATTACCATTTTGGGCTTGAATTCATCTCCAAATAGTAATTTGTAAATTCAAGAAAGGTGACTCATACTCACAAGTATTTTAATTGGTGAATTAAATTATCTCAAAGGTATTTCTTGGGGGGGTTAAAAATTAAGGAGTCAAATCCACATTAGATAATTTACTTATGTTACATCTTCAAAAAATATGGATGAAACTCCACTTATTATGTAAGAGCCTATTATTTCTAAATCATTAACATAATCTCTATGTCAAAATTGTAAATCTCATGGTTTTGATCAAGGGGCATCTATATTAGCTGGATCAGGAGCTCAATTATGGGTGATCAGGTTTTATTTGGTGATTGAAATAGAGAAATTCTTTGTTACAATGGTGCTAAAAAAATTAAAAGCAACCAAGAAGAATCTCAAGTTTAGAAATATGATAAAATTTTGAAATGGACATATATGTTTGAAAGACACCATCTATTCCAATGTGTATGCCTACTATTATACCACCACCACTTGTTTCTCCTAATAATTAATAATATTACATTTTTTTAAAATGTAGATGAAACTTCACTTATTATGCAAGAGCCTAATAATTATTTATAAATCATTACCATCGGTTCCAAAGTTCCATGATAATTTTACTTCTATTTCCATATTTAAACTTCTATAATTTTCATTGTACTATGGTCTTATAATGGATTATTAAACATCATATAATTTTATGATCCTCTATATGTGATCCAAAATCCATGGTAGGAGACCCATCAAATATAATTTGTTACGACAAGTCTATTGCTATTTTATTACAACTAAATTTCTTAAATTATACAAATATACATTTAGACACAATATATAAATGGAAAGTCTATATATATATATATATATATATATATATATATATATATATATATATATATATAAGTTTTTTGAGGTATACTCTTTATGCCCTCACATAACCATAATTTAGATAAGCACACAAAATCCTTTCTCAAGAAGTCTTTGAGTTAATAGGTATGATTTTATGTCACTTATTTTAATTACCATTTTGGGGTTGAATTCATCTCCAAATATTATTTTGTAAGTTCAAGAAAGGCAACTCGCCCTCATAGATATTTTAATTGGTGATTTAAATTATCTCAAAAGTATTCCTTGGGGGAGATAAAGATTAAGGAGTTAAATCCCTATTAGACAATTTGCTTATGTTACATCTTCAAAAAATGTGGATAAAACTCCACTTATTATGCAAGAGCCTATTATTTCTAAATCATTAGCATAATCTCTATGTTAAAATTGCAACTCCCTTAATTTTTATAAAGGGGTATCTTTATTCTCTAGATAAGGAGCTCAATTATGGGTGATCAAATTTTGTCTGGGTGATTACAATGGAGAAATTTCTTTTGTTACAATGGTGCTAAAAAATTATAAGTGACAAATAAGAACTTTGGGTTTAGAAATATGATAAAATTTTGAAATGGACATATATGTTTGAAAGATACCATCTATTCCAATGTGTATGCCTACTATTATACCACCACCACTTGTTTCTCCTAATTATTAATAATGTTACATCTTTAAAAAATGTGGATGAAACTCCACTTATTATGGAAAATCTTAATAATTATTTATAAATCATTGCCATCAGTTCCAAAGTTTCATGATGATAATTTTACTTCTATTTCCATATTTGAACTTCTATAATTTTCATTGTACTATAGTCTTCTGGTGGATTATTGAATATTTTCTAATTATGATGATCCCATAGATGTGAACCAAAACCCATGGTAGGAGGCCCATCAAGTTTTTTTTTTTTTTTGATGAGTTTGTTTTTATTTTAATGGAATGAAATTCCTTAAATTATACAAATTTACATTTAGATACAATCTATAAATGGAAATTTTATATATATAAATACTATATATAGACTTAAGTGTTCTAAGGTAAACTACGTATACCCTCACATTACCATAATTTAGATAATTATACAAAATCCTTTTCCAAGAGGTCTTTGAGTTACTAGGTATGATTTTGTGTCACTTATTTTAATTACCATTTTGGTGTCGAATTCATCTCCAAATATTAGTTTGTAAGTTTAATAAAGGTGACTCACCCTCATAGGTATTTAAATAGGTGAGTTAAATTATTTCAAAGGTATTCCTTAGGGTGGACTAAAAATTAAGGAGTCAAATATATATTAAACAATTTGTTTATGTTACACCTTCAAAAAATGTGGATGAAACTCTAATTGTTATGTAAGAGCTTACTAATTCTAAATCATTAGCATAATCTCTTTGTCAAAATCTCAACTCCCATGGTTTTAACTAGGGGGCATATGTATTAGCTGGATAAGGATCTCAATTCTAGGTGATCAAGTTTTTTCTTGGTGGTTATAAAGGATAAATTTCTTTTGTTACAATGGTGTTAAAAAAATTAGAAGTGATCAAGAAGAATCTCAGGTTTAGATATATGATAAAAATTTGAATGGGACATATATGTTTGAAAGACACCATCTATTCCAATGTGTATGCCTACTATTATACCACCACCACTTATTTCTCAAAATAATTAATAATATTACATTTTGAAAAAATGTGGATGAAACTCCACTTATTATGAAAGAGCCTAATAATTATTTTTAAATCATTACCATCAGTTCTAAAGTTCCAAAATGATAATTTTACTTCTATTTCCATATTTAAACGTCTATAATTTTCATTGTACTATGGTCTTGTAGTGCATTATTGAATATTTTATAATTTTGATGATCCTCCAAATGTGATCCAAAAGCCATGGTAGGAGACCCAACAAGTGTAATTTATTGCAATGAGTCTGTTGTTATTTTATTATAACTAAATTCCCTAAATTATATAAACCTACATTTAGATACAATCTATAAATGGAAAGTGTGTGTATATATATATATATATATATATTTTAAGTGTTGTAAGGTAGACTACTTATGCCCTCACATAACCATAATTTAGATAAGCATATAAAATCCTTTCCCAAGAGGTCTTTGAGTTATTGGGTATAATTTTATGTCACTTATTATAATTGAAATTTTAGGGTTGATTTCATCTCCAAATATTAGTTTTTAAGTTCAATAATTGGTGAATTAAATTATCTCAAAGGTATTCGTGAGGGGGGGTTAAAAATTAAGTATTCAAATCTCTATTAGACAATTTGCTTATGTTACATCTTCAAAAAATGTGGATGAAACTCCACTTATTATATAAGAGCCTATTATTTATAAATCATTAGCACAATCTCTACATCAAAATTTTAACTCCCTTGGTTTCAATCAAGGGGCATCTATATTTTCTAGATAAGGAGCACAGTTTTGGATGATCAAGTTTTGTCTTGGTGATTGCAATGAAAAAATTATTTTTGTTACAATGGTGCTAAAAAAATTAGAAGCGACCAAGAAGAATTTTAGGTTTAGAAATATGATAAAAATTTGAAGTGGACATATATGTTTGAAAGATACCATCTATTCCAGTGTGTATGCCTATTATTATACCACCACCACTTGTTTCTTATAATAATTAATAATGTTACATCTTTAAAAAATGTGGATGAAACTTTATTTATTATGAAAGAGTCTAATAATTATTTCTAAATCATTACCACAGATTCTAAAGTTCCATGATGATAATTTTACTTCTATTTCCATATTTGAACTTCTATAATTTTCATTGTACTATGGTCTTGTAGCAGATTATTAAACATTTTCTAATTTTGATAATCCCCTAGATCTGATCCAAAATCTAAGATAAGAGACCCATCAAGTATAATTTATTGTGATAAGTATGTTTCTATTTTATTGAAATGAAATTCCCAAAATTATACATGTCTACATTTAGATACAATTTATAAATTGAAAGTATATATATATATATATATATAGACTTAAGTGTTCTAAGGTAGATTTCATATGCCCTCACATAACCATAATTTAGATAAGCACACAAAATCCTTTCCCAAGAGGTCTTTGAGTTACTAGGTATGATTTTGTGTCACTTATTTTAATTACCATTTTGGGATCAAATTCGTCTCTAAATATTAGTTTTTAAGTTCAAGAAAGGTGACTCACCCTCACAGGTATTTGAATTGGTGAATTAACTTATCTCAAAGGTAATCCTAGTAGGGGGCTAAAATTTGAGTCAAATTACTATTAGATAATTTGCTTATGTTACATCTTCAAAAAATATGGATGAAACTCCACTTATTATGCAAGAGCCTATTATTTCTAAATCATTAGCATAATCTCTACATCAAAATTTCAACTCCCATCATTTTGATCAGGGGGCATCTGTATTCATTGGATAAGGAACTCAGTTGTGGTTGATCAAGTTTTATCTTGGTGATTGTAATAGAGAAATTTCTTTTGTTACAATGGTGCTAAAAAATTAGAAGCGTCCAATTAAAATTTTGGGTTTATAAATATGATAAAAATTTGAAGTGGACATATATGTTTGAAAGATACCTTCTATTCTAATATGAATGCCTACTATTATACCACCACCACTTGCTTCTCTTAATAATTAATAATGTTAAATTTTCAAAAAATGTGGATGAAACTCCACATATTATGTAAGAGCCTAATAATTATTTCTAAATCATTACCATTGGTTCCAAAGTTCCATGATGATAATTTTAATTATATTTCCATATTTGAACTTATATAATTTTCATTGTATAATGGTCTTGTAATGGATTATTAAACATTTTCTAATTCTGATGATCCCCTAGATGTGATCCAAAACCTATGGTAGGAGACCCATCAAGTGTAATTTGTTGCAATGAGTTTGTTGTTATTTTATTGAAATGAAATTCTCTAAATTATACAAATCTACATTTAAATACAATATATAAATGAAAAGTCTATATATAGAAATACTATATATAGACTTAATTGTTCTAATATAAACTACTTATGCCCTCACATAACCATAATTTAGATAAGCACACAAAATCTTTTCCCAAAAGGTCTTTGAGTTACTAGGTATGATTTTGTCACTTATTTTAATTACCATTTTACAGTAGAATTCATTTCCAAATATTAGTTTTTAAGTTCAAGAAAGGCGACTCACCCTCATAGGTTTTTGAATTGGTGAATTAAAGTATCTCAAATGTATTCTTTGGGGGGGCTAAAAATTGAGTCAAATCCCTATTAGATAATTTTTTAATATTACATCTTCAAAAATTATAGATAAAACTCCACTTATTATGCAAGAGCCTATTATTTCTAATTCATTAGCACAATCTCTACATTAAAATCGAAACTCCCTTAGTTTTTATTAGGGAACATCTATATTAGCTAGATAAGGAGCTCAGTTTTGGGTGATCAAGTTTTGTCTTTGTGATTGCAATGGAAAAATTAATTTTGTTACAATGGTGCTAAAAAATTGGAAGCAACCAAAAAAAAAATTGGGTTTAGAAATATGATAAAATTTTGAAGTGGACATATATGTTTAAAAAACACCATCTATTCTAATTTGTATTCTTAAAATTAAACCACCACCATTTGTTTATCCTAATAATTAATAATGTTATATCTTCAAAAAATGTGGATAAAACTCCACTTAATATGCAAGATCCTAATAATTATTTCTAAATCATTACCATTGATTCTAAAGTTCTATGATGATAATTTTAGTTCTATTTCCATATTTTAACTTATATAATTTTCATTATACTATGGTCTTATAATGGATTATTGAACATTTTCTAATTCTGATGATCCCCTGGATGTGATCCAAAACCATGGTAGGAGACCCATCTAGTGTAATTTGTTGTGATGAGTCTATTACTATTTTATTGGAATAAAATTCTATAAATTATACAAAACTACATTTAGTTATAATCTATAAATGGAAAGTCTATATGTATAAATACTATATATAGACTTAAGTGTTCTAAAGTAGATTTTTTATGCCCTCACATAACCATGATTTAGATAAGCACACAAAATCCTTTCTCAAGAGGTCTTTGAGTTACAGGGTATGATTTTGTGTCACTTATTTTAATTACCATTTTGGGGTCGAATTCGTGTCCAAATATTCATTTTTAAGTTCAATAAAGGTGACTCGCCCTCACATGTATTTGAATTGGTGAATTAAATTATCTCAAATGTATTCCTCAAGGTGGGGGCTAATAATTAAGGAGTAAAATCCCTATTAGATAATTTTTTTATGTTACATATTTAAAAAATGTGGATGAAACTCTACTTATTATGAAAGAGCCTATTATTTCTAAATTATTACCATCATTTATAAATTTCTATGATGATACTTTTACTTCTATAAACTTTTAAATTATTATAGAATTAAAAATTTCCATGTGTTTTGAAATTAGGGTTAAGCTTATCCTTTTCTCTTTCCATTATTTTCTCTTAGTTGTCCTCTCTCCCTTTTGAATGCCAAAAAACATTATTTTAATGAATGAACTTAGGTGAACTATGACATTAGTGGTGGAAGTGTTGACCCCACTTTTCACTATTATTTTTACAAGTGCTTCTTTTCAAGGATTTAATCTATGTAATGTACTGTTTTAATGTATATTTAGTATCTTAGTAGCTTTAATGGATGAGATAATGAAATGGTTGAGAAAATAAAATATATTTAGTATCTCAATAAATCTCTATTTAAAGACAATTTTATTATGTTACATCTTCAAAAAATGTGGATGAAACTCCACTTATTATGCAAGAGCCTATTATTTCTAAATCATTACCATCGTTTCCAAAGTTCCATGATGATACTTTTACTTCATTAAACTTTTAAATTATTATAGAATTAAAATTTTCTGTGTGCTTTGAAATTAGGGTTAAGTTTATATTTTTATCTTTCCATTATTTTCTCTCATTTTTTAGCTCTCCCTTTTGAAGGCTAAAAAACATTATTTTATTGACTAAACTTAGGTGAATTGTGGTGTTAGTGGTAGAAATATTGACCCCATTTTTCACTGTCATTTTTGTAGGGGATTATTGTCGGGTATTTAATCTATGTAATTTATTGTTTTACTATATATTTAATATCTCATTAACTTTAATGGCTGAGATAATTAAATGATCAAGATAATGAAATATATTTAGTATCTCAGTAGCTTTAATATTAGTATAATGAAAAAGTTATGTTCAGTATTACTAGTATAATGAATATACTTATACTTTATGTACATGACTTCTCAAGGAATAGATTAAAAAACCACTATAAATATAATGGGATGACTGGTGTAATGATTCAATTAGTTAGGATAATGAAAATAAGGTATTTGAATGGGAAGGGATGGAATAGCTAGTTGGTTAGGTTGAGGTATAAGAGCAAAGTCTTAGGTGATAGATGGAAGAGGGTGTTCACGATGATACCAAAAAATATCACCTACATGATATTGCTCATTTAAACTAGTGAACTAGGAAGATATGGAATTATAATAACCCTCAGAATGGATAAGGACAAGGTAACAAAGTTCTTGGTGATTACTAGGCTTAGGAAAATTGAAAAGGTTGCCAATTGAAAAACTTTGGGATTTGGTTGAATCTATTAGGTTGGATATCACTAGTCGATTTCATCCATAAATAAAATTAGATATGATGAGGCTAGACTCAAGGATAAATAATAGAAAGTGGGAGGCTCAGATCTAGATATATGGAGGTTGTAGGCTTGGCGTACTATGATGCAAATGGGTCTCACTATTGAGGATTCTATTGGGTATTTTTACTTGTAAATAATGTTAAGATTTTCAATTATAAGGTTTTGGATGGGAGTGGAATGGAAAATTTCTACTCTAAGTTTTGAGTTAATGTCACAATGCATGTTGTTTGTTGGCACAGGAATATGTACTATAGGGAAACCTCTTACTCTATGGAGATTAGCTTGTTCAAGAAGCATCATCCAAGAGTGAGGTAACCTTGTTAGGATTTTTAAGTGTGTTTTTTGTTTAAATTTAATTTATGAAAATTTAATTTCTATTTTGAAAGGTTGAAATCAAATTTTAGACTTGTTTTTATTTAGATAATATTTTTGAGTTTTGCTTGTTTTGAGTTTTCAATAAGGCTTTAAAAATTGAAAAAAACTACTTTACTTACTAACATAAAAGTTATTGGAAATAAAATAAATGAAATGTAATTTCATTTTTTATTATTTTATTGATATTTTATAAATATAATACAAGTCAATACTGAAAATTCAACTAAAAATGGATCTACTAATTTTTAACTTTTTTTTATTTTTTAGAATGTAAACTTTCACCTACATGCACTACAATAAATGTTTTTATTTATTTTTATTTTCAATTCAATTAAAATTAAAACATAATTAAAATTTTAATATTGACTATAAAAATGTGAAACTAGATCTAAAATTTATATTTTATGTGTGTAAATACAATCTCTAAGTTTTCAAGATCTAGTCTATCTATACAAGCTAGTATACTAGTTATTTGGTATTTTGATTGTTTTGTATGTAGCTAAATATAATGTCAATAGATTAATGAAAATATAAAACATTTATTTATAAATTGTAATTTATTTATTTATTTACTACGCAAATAAACAAATAAATTATCTAATTAAACTTTATTTTGGTTTCTTAGTTTTTGTGCATGTAAATTTGTTAGTATTTTTTTATGTATGCGAATGTGTGCTATGAAAACTAAAATAAAATGGTGTTGATTGGATGTATATAATTTTAAGATTAAAATATTTATCATATATCTAATTTAAATATTACTACTCTTTAATATTTATAATAAGTGAATGAAAGCAAGTTGAAACTAGTTTTTTAATGCAAAGAAACAAAGAAGAAACTTTTTTTTTCAAAGTTTTTATGAATCAAATTTCAAAGGAAAAATTGTTATAATAAATAATAAAAAAATATAATATAATATATTAAATACATAATAAAATAATCCTCCGACATGACCAAAGATGATATCAAGTGAAGGAGAATTAGTTGAGCAAAATGTTAAATCCTTAGATAACTAGCTCCTTGATATGTCTCTCAATAATGACCTTAAAACTCTTCATCAAGAGGGGATTAAAATAAAATGGAAGAATAAAAAAATTTATGGGCAATAATATATTTTAACTATGTGTGGTTGATCATGAACAACAAATTACTAGTTACACACTCATGAGCTCCTTTCTCCAACTTGTGCAAATGAGTAAAAGATTACTACAAATTGAGGATAATTTTTTCAAAACAATAGAAGGTTGATTTTGGATCTATGAAATATTTTAAGATTCAATATATTATATAATTCTTGGATTCAAAATTCAAATAAAATTGAAATAATTTTAAGGAAGAAGAATAAGTTGTGACTTAGAGTTAACTGATGCCAAACTAGGAGCTTGTTTGAGTTAACATAGAGGTGGTGGAGCTTGACATGATCAATTACAAACGTATATATGAAAATTATAAAGGTGAAATAAATATAAAATTATCAAAAATACAAATGAAATCACGAAAATGCATGAAAACTTGAGTCTTGGGAGTTAGTTTCAAAAATGTTTCTATAGTAATGAAACATATTGCATTACACTAAAATTTTCCAAGTGGACTAACCTATAGGCAATGTTCTTACAAGTTTCACATGTCTTTACAAAAATAAAGTTCTATTTTTCAAAATATTATAAAGCTTCTATGAAAATAATATCCTTGACTAACTTTTCCTTGGGATCCTTGTGCTAATGAAGTCCCTTATTTCTATTGTAATATCTCTACTTCCTTCTGATGTTGCTCATCAATAAGCCTCAAATTAACCATTGGTTCTAGGAAAATATCATCATCCTAATCAACTAGGTATCCAAGGTGGCTATCATTTCATCCTAAGGCTTCCTTAATGCTCCTTGCCTCAACAATAATTTATTAATCTATTAGGATCATATCCATGACCCTGTTGTTGTCTATCCTATATTTGCTTTGGCTTTTGTTCTTTACTTCCTACATGACCAAGGTGGTCTTATGCTTAAATTCTTCAGCTGTTATTAGGCCCATGGGGCTAAAAATTATTGGTTTAGCAATCATGGTCCCCAAGAATTGTTCTATCATATCTAATAACTCATTGTCATCTCCAAAGAGTCTTTCTACGATCTTGGACCATGTACTCAAACCTTTGATCTTGTCTATGATTAATCCCATGGTTGTATTCAAGTGAGCTAATCTAATGGTCTTGAAACTAGAGATTTCATCTTGTACCAAGATGTTGATTAATTCCTTTATTTTGTTTTTTTAATTTTACCATTGGGTGACTAAGTCTTTTGTTGATGCATCTTATTAGCTCAATACATTTTATCTAGACCTTGTTGACTTCAAGGAATCAAACATGTCATAGAAGGATGCTTCAAACATCTTAATCATGACACCAAGAATTAACAATATAGCTTGCTTCTATAAATTTTCCTTTTATAGTTGTAGATTCACCCTCTATTATTGCAAGCCTTTGATGGTAGCCTATAACTGAGATGATTGTGCTTGAGCCAATTCAAGCACATTTCCTTCAAATATGGAATTTTCACCCAGTCTCTGCCCTTCAACAAGAGTCAAGCCAAAAAATGGTTCCACTTTCTGAAAAGTGAATTCTGCTCCTCCAACCATGGTTTTCTTCTCAGTGACTCTTTATTGTCCAACTATGGTTGGGTCAAACTTGACACCAACAAAATATTATATCACCTTTGAAGCTAGAATCTCCATCTATGCCTCACTTGATTTACCATGGGTAGCCATCATATTTTATTCTTCCTTTAGTAAAGCTACAATCCATGGCTTGATCTCATCATACACATGGATGTTGATAGATTTTGTAATAGCCCAAGCATGGTGCATGGAAGGAATCTTGTGTAACCTACCATATATAAACCATTCAGGAATGGTTGGACCATGAATTTGGTTTTCATCATTAAAAAGGTTGACCTCACTCAAAGGTTGAGTGAAGGTCAACTTAGGCTTCTTTCCTCCTACTAGAACTAAATCTATCTCAGCTTTTCTCTTTGGTGGGGTAGCAACAGGGACTAAGTCCAATGATGCTTCTTTTTGCTTCTCTTTATCTTTCTCTTTAGTTTGAGCTTCTTATTCATATGATTCATAGGCACTAGCTAGTATCTTCAGGGCATCTTCTACTATTTCTTCAGGATCTAATGCCACTATGTCAATGAATTTAATTAGTGATCCTAATTCTTTAGGCTAGGCTGAAGATGATGCCACCTCACTAAGTCTCCTTTCTTTAGGTATTTTTTCAATTTTTACTTTAATCCTTTATGTTTTTATTTGTGGCTATGTTATAGGGGGTCTAGAAAATAGACCTAGTAGTAAATGGTACTTCCTAGGTCCCATCTACCATATATCCTCACATGGCTTCTACTCTCTAAACAACCTAGCCTCTACCTTAATGTTATGCTTTTTTAATCTTGCCAACACTTCAGTGAAGGTTGAATCCTTTGTGTATATTGATTTATAGACACCAGGTAGATGTTCATATGTCACACTTATCAATTTTTCTTTCAAGTACCCTACTACTCTTCATTGGGTATCCCATTATCTTTGTTCATCATGTTATAGTTTGAAAGAGGTTTTGTGTCTAGAAGCAACATGAGTATTGTCCTATTACTAAAATATAGTCCTACCAATGGTCACAAGTAGGTTATATAATAGTCCCTTTCTCTTTATTTTATGCACACCATCTATACCATTACATATCTGGTATGTTACCTTTTTCTTAGCTAACTTGTTTAGCACATGGATTGGTAGCCTAAGTGGGGTGCATTGGGTCTCCTCAATCTTGATGATTATGTAATCCAATTAAAACCATATATCATCAATGGATTCAATTGATTTTTTAACCAAAGGACTAATTTTTACCATGGGGATTCTATTTATGGCCTTAGTCAAGGCTATATAGACATAGTTGTATATGAAATGAATGTGGTCCATGTACTTGAATATGTGTAACTTTTAGTATAATTAGGACATTGTTTGTGTCCCCTCATGTGACCATATTCTAAATTTATGGATATTGGTAGTGTAAAAGAGGGAATATAATAGGTAGGACATCATTGCAATTGGTTCCTACTCCTTTTCTTGACTATAAAAATCTACCTGCATAAACATGTGCTAACAACCTCACCAATGAGAGGAGCCAGTTCCTTATCAACCATAAAATATACCAAGGGAACCTATGTTTTGTCAACATAAGTGGTGATGGGATTTCCACACATCCTATTCATTAAATTCATCATCATCCTAATCCCTACCCTAAATTAATTGATTAGAATGTTGCCATTGAAGTCTGAGAATACTTGACTCCTAAAATATAGCCACATGGTGAGGATGGTCTTTAGGTCAATTTATTTAGCCCAATTATTGATTGTGGTTTGATCTAATTAGGGCTTGGGAAAATTATATTAGTTTTCAAAATTAATGGGATAAATATAAGCTATAATTTTATGAGTATATTCATTGACCAGCATGCCATTTTCAATCTTCTATTCTTTGAAAATAGGGAAGAGAACATATATGTTGTGAAGTACCTCTAGTTTTGTTGTAATGTGATGAAGACTTGTCATTTGAATGGAAACCAAGTTGTATTAGATCCTCTTGACTGATGAATTCTTATCAATTTTATTGGTGATGGTAGGTAGCTCCTCAATCATCTAAAAAATCTTAGATGAATTTTTATCTCTCATGTTTAAAGTTGTTGCATTGAATTTCATGTCTTTGAAGATTCTCCCCTCTGCATTTGAGGTCAAATAAAGCTCTGCACCTTCTCTATATTATTTTGTAGTTGCCATGGCTGTAATTTTAGTCAAATTAATCATTAATTGTACATAGTCTAATCCTAAACTCAATTACACTTTCTTAGATGATGATTTGATCTCCTAGACTCAATTATGATCAATTTAAGATCAAATTAGGGATTTTGTAGATGTTAGGGATTTTTTACATCTCTAATGGCAATATTTATTCACACTTAAGTGAATTTCATGCCTTATATTTTCATTCAGATCATGTATTTATACCTTTGCCTTTTTATTTCCATAAGATCATTAGATTTCTCATTTCTATTTATGTGGCATCTATGTGGTACTTTCATGGAGCTTCATCTATTAATGTTTGAAAATATGGCCATTGCCCCTTTAAAATATTATTTTACTTTGCATCATCAAATTATATTTGACCAAATCAACATTGTTCATTGATCTTAATCCTAAGAGTTGAACATCATTGGTCGTTATTTATACTTGGCCTCAAGGTTGATGGGTGTATGACCATCAATTTTAAATGCATCTATGGGGATTTTTTATATCTTAAATTTTACATTAAAGTAACCATAATTTGAAGGGTAAATCCACTCTTGTACATGTTTGATAGGTATCTATGAGGAGATAACTTGAAGGTATTATAAGGGCCTTCAAAATATCACCTAATAGTCTCTTCCATGTAAAGGAAAATAGCACTTGTTCCTTGAAGGAAAATCCACTCTTGTCCTTGTTTGAAATGTATCTCTTAAGAAATACCTTGAAGTGTAAATCAAATCTTGTGCATGTTTGAAAGGTATCTCCTAATATATACCTTGAACATATACAAAGGCCATCAAAATATCACCCAGTAGTGCCTTCCATGCAAAGGAAAATTCCATTTGTTCTTTGAAGGAGAAATCCACTCTGGTACTTATTTAAAAGGTATCTTCTAGGAGATAACTTGAAGAGGAAATCCACTCTTGTGAATGTTTTAAAGTTATCTCCTAGGATATACCTTGAAGGTATTACAAGGGCCTTAAAAATATCACCTAGTAGTGCCTTCCATGTAAAGGAAAATTAAACTTGTTACTTGAAGGAAAAATCCACTCTTGTCCTTTTTTTAAATGTATCTTCTAAGAGATACCTTGAAGGGTAAATCCATTCTTGTCCATGTTTGAAAGGTATATCCTATGAGTTACATTAAAGGTAATATAGTGGTGCTCAAAATATCACCCACTAGTGCCTTCTATGTAAAGGAAAATTTCACTTCTTCCTTGATGTGAGAAATCCATTCTTATCCCTATATGAAAGGTATGTCCAAGGAGATACCTTGAAGGGTAAATACACTCATGTGCATGTTTTAAAGATATCTCCTAGGAAATACCTTAAAGGTATTACAAGGGCCTTTAAAATATCACCAAGTAGTGCCTTCCATGTAAAGGAAAATTGCACTTGTTCCTTGAAGGAGAAATCCACTCTTGTCCCTATTTGAAATGTATCTATTAAGAGATATCTTGAAGGGGAAATCAACTCTTATCCATGTTTTAAATTTATCTCATAGGATATACATTTAAGTTATTATAGTGGCCTTCAAAATATCATCTGGTAGTGCCCTTTGTATAAAGTAAAATTCCTCTTGTTCCTTAAAGGAAAAATCCACTCTTGTACCTATTTGAAAGGTATCTCCTATGAGATACCTTAAAGGGGAAATCCAATCTTATGAATGTTTGATTGTTATATCCTAAGAGATACCTTGAAGGTATTACAAATGCCTTAAAAATATCACCCAATAGTGCCTTTTATGTAAAGGAAAATTCCACTTGTTCCTTAAAGGAGAAATCCACTCTTGTACCTCTTTGAAAGGTAACTCCTAGGAGATACCTTGAAGGGAAAATCCAATATTATACATGTTTGAACTTTATCTCATAAGATATACCTTAAATTTATTACAAGGGATTTCAAAATATCACCCAATAATGCCTTCCATGTAAAGGAAAATTTGACTTGTTCCTTGAAGGAAAAATCCACTCATGTCCCTATTTGAAATGTATCTCTTAGCAGATGTCTTGAAGGGGAAATTTATTCTTGTGCATGTTTGAAACATATATCCTATGAGATACATTTAATTTATTAAATGGGCATTAAAAATATCACCCATTAGTGCCTTTCATGTAAAGGAAATTCCACTTGTTCCTTGAAGGAGAAATCCACTCTTATGATTGTCTAAAAGGTATCTCCTAGGAGATACCTTGAAGGGGAAATCCAATATTGTTCATGTTTTAAAGTTACATCCTAAGATATACATTTAAGGTATTACAAATACCTTCAAAAGATCACCCAATAGTACCTCCCATGTAATGGAAAATTCTACTTGTTCCTTGAAGGAGAAATCTACTCTTGTACCTATCTGAAAGGTATCTCCTAGGAGATATCTTAAATGGGAAATCCAATCTTGTCTATGTTTGAAAGTGGTATAGGCTTAATTTTCACCCTTAGATAGGTTTCTTCAATATATCTCCAACTAATCTTATAATATTCGGACAACCCCAAGCTATGGGTGACCTATGTTGGGGTTGAACCTCTGGAGTAGGTTGGCTTCCTCTTTGATGTTAACCTTAGACTAATGCTAAAATAATGCTTTATGGGGAAAGGAGTTAAAAATAAAACAAGGGATCCTAATAAATTTAACCATGTGATTCACCAAACTTAAGATGGAAACTCCATTAAGCTCTAACTCACAGTAGATCAATAGAGGATAACACTAGCTTATATAACCTTAGAATCAAGTTAATTTGTATAAGTATTTCATAGAATAAGTTCATAATGGAACACTAATTTAGACCTAAAAATAGAATTAAAAACTCCCTAAACAAAGTCAAAAAGAAGGACCATGGATGAGGAATATTCTCCTTCACACAATGTCATAATGCACAGCTTGCCAAACACGGATTCAAGGCAGAAGATAGATAAAGAAAGTCCTTATTGCATTAAGAGGTAGTTCTTATTAATGATTGACAGGGTTGAGACTAATCAAGATAAACATACTTTTAGTATCTCAAGGAATGTCCCATCTCTTAGAAAGATAAAAAAAAATTCTATAATTTGAGAACCCCTTACATAATGGAAAGAAAGGGATAATATAGGAGAAGGGGAAGAGAGAGAGAGAGAGAGAGAGAGAGAGAGAGAGAGAGAGAGAGAGAGAGAGAGAGAGAGAAAGGGGGAGTACATTATTCATGACAATCAATGAGTTGTTAGCTTTTAAGAGATATTTAACCAATATTTTGGTCTAATCATAACAATTCATTATGAATAATATATTTTTGATTTACCCAAATAGCCTCTGAATCATTCCATTAGTTGAACAAGTTGCACTAGAAGATAAGAGTTTGCCAAAAGTGGCAAGTTATGATCTTACTAGAAATGAATGCTCCAACTGCATTTCTAATTCCCCAAGTCCTTTTGCTTTACATCTTCTACCTGATCTCATTATGAAGATAAAATCTTCATATCATTAAACTACCAAGGACACGTCAAGTCTATTATGAGTAGTGGTTTGTTGAGGATAGGACCTGGGATGATCTTCTCATGAATCATATATCTACTTTGTGCCTTGGATCCTAGACCAAAATAACTATAGGTGAAAACCAATCTAAGGATATTGGTTTTCCTATAGTTTTAGATATGTATATATCACTCTATTTGATGTATGGTCCTATTTGAGTCCACATTGAGCTCCACTCCTTTACTTTTTTTACCAACTTGGGTCAGACTTGAGTTTAGGTCCTTTGGTTTAACTTTTCAAGTCATGTCCATTTTAATTCATCATCTTTCATCGAATGTCTTAGTTCATCCCTTTGTTATTGGATATAATAAATCAACCTAGATTATTGACCCTTTTGACTTTATTCTACTCCATTGGATTTTTGAAATCTGATTAAATGTGGATCATGGATCTTTAGGACTCACTACCTCGGGCTCAATTTCTCATTAGTTTTTGGGATTTGCTTACCATTTGACTTACTCGAGCTCTTGCATGCTTGACACTTGTCATTCATGCATTCCTTCTCAAGTTCCCACCAAGTATTATTAATCTATATGATCACTTTATGGGTCTTAAAAATGATGTTCATGCAGATGTCTACCATTTCTTTACTAAATTTATAATTTTATAACTTGAAGTGCAAAGATCATGAGGACACCAAACTTATAGGGAATGGACCTAATACTAAAAGGAACAAACCCTTTTGATCCACTGGCCATTTGATTTTTCTACATGCTTTTGTAAAATGTTAAATTTTACTAGTTCATATGATCTTACATGACATCTTGATGATGGTCCGGTCTAAAATGGCTAAGTATGTAAACTTAGCAAATTTTGCATTAAGATCCAATTTTGAACATGTGTATCTTCTTTTTCACTTCATCACGTGAGTTTTAACTTGGTGTTTATGAAATAAACTCAAAAATTAATAGACACATATGATTATTTATTCTTGAGACTACCATATGTGCAAGATCCAGTGCCATGAAAATACCTGCTTAGCTTTCCTTCCATTGGAACCAAATGTCTGGATAAGTTATAGATGGAATGAGTGGACCAAATGAATTCCATTCACTCCCATGCTTATCCTAAGCACTCTATAGGGTCTTTACAACTCTGTACATATCTTTATAAATTGATGAATTACACTTTAAGTGAACCTAAAGTGATTCAAAAGCTTTGTGAGCTTTATGATTTCTCCATTCCACTCATTCCATCCAGAGCTAGTTCAAACCATTTTGATCATTTGATCAATCAAGAACTCTACCTATTTCTTGACCTCAAGACCATTAGTAACTGGTCACATGCTTGGTATATGGGTAAAATATGGCTAAAATAAAGGTATCTCTTAGGAGGTACATTCAAGGTACTATAGTGGCCTTCAAAATATCCACTCTTGTTCCTATTTGAAAGGTATCTCCTAGGAGATATCTTGAAGGGGAAATCCACTCTTGTGCATGTTTTAAAGGTATCTCATAAGATATACCTTGAAGGTATTACAAGGGCTTTTAAAATATCACCCAATTGTGCCTTTTATGTAAAGGAAAATTACACTTGTTCCTTAAAGGAGAAATCCACTCTTGTCCCTATTTGAAATGTATCTCCTAGGAGATACATTAGAGGGAAAATCCAATCTTATCCATGTGTTAAAGGTATCTCCTAAGAGATACATTGAAGGTATTATAGGGCCCTTCAAAATATCACCTGGTAGTGTCTTTTGTATAAAGGAAAATTCCACTTGTTCCTTGAAGGATAAAACCACTCTTGTGCCTATTTGAAAGGTATCTCATATGAGATAAATTGAAGGGGAAATGCACTATTTTTCATGTTTGAAAGGAATATCTTGAATTTATTACAATGTCCTTCAAAATATCACTTGGTATACCACTATTTGTAATAAAATAGAAGTAATATCAGTTAGCATTTTTTCATTCTTCAACCTTAATAGGTGCCCCTCATAGATGTGACTAGACATTTTGTATGTGCTCTTAATGCCTTTTATATTCATTTATCATCTAATAATGAAGAGTATGTGATATTTTGTGTCAATTTTCATGGGAAAATATCTATATATTATCTCTTTCTTTTACTTCTACAGTATTGATCTGTGCTTTCATTCTAGATCTTAATTCATGTTTTATGCTCCTTTATGATCTACAGTGTTTAAGGGATATATATACTTTATGAAATTATAATCTAAGTGCTTTAAATATCTTGGTGCATCAAAAGACCCAACCCAAGGAGAAAGAGTGGGTGCCTTTGTAGGCGGCTCTTCAAAAATTGTAGGTTCTCGAGCCTTCCTTCTATTTGAAATTTTGCCTCAACTATTCTATGCACTTGATTTTATGGTTCTTTCATTCATAAGAAAACACCCTTATGAGTTATCCAAAACTATGTATTTAAATCTACATTTATTTATTTTATATCAGTTCATCTTTATATTTGAACTCACTCCCTACAGCTAGCAAGTCCTTAGCACCTTCTAATAGTTCCCCTTTTAGCATCTTCCTTTCTTAGGGCCCCTTTTTAAAAATTTGAATAAGTATCAACCTCCATTTGCTTCTCCCACATGGTATACTAACACTCATATGCCTTGAAGAGTCTCTTGTTTCACTCTAGTGTAGCACCAGCTCAACACATGGCAGCCCCACGCTCTTTAAAGCAATTTCCTTGTGATTCAGATCTCTAAGTAGTGCCATTGGCCAGTCAGTAAATAAATGTGGCCCACAAATCCATTTATTTAGTGAACATAGTTTCAAAATGTGGTGACCTCATACTCAATTTTTTAAATAAATACCCAAATTCCCTAAGAGGAGCATTTGCTTTACATGTGGTTTTCCCACTCTCAAAATTGCCAAAGAAGTGCTCATATTCTTAGGAGAAGCACAAGCTCAACACGTGTCATATTCATGCTTATCCATGAGTGATTTTGGTCTATTAGACCTTAGAGATGCATCATTGGCCAGTCAAAAAAATGAAAAGACCCACCATTTTTTATAAATGGGGGTATCACCCAGTAGTGCCTTCTGTGTAAAGCAAAATTCCACTTGTTCCTTGAAGGAGAAATCCACTCTTGTACCTATTTGAAAGGTGAAGGATAAATCCACTCTTGTGTATGTTTAAAAGGTATTTCCTAGGAGATACCTTGAAGGTATTACAAGGGCATTCAAAATATCACCCGATAGTCCCTTCCATGTAAATTAATATTGCACTTATTCTTTGAAGGAAAAATCCATTCTTATCCCTATTTCAAATGTATCTCCTAGGAGATAATTTGAAGGGGAAATCCACCCTTGTGCATGTTTGAAAGGTATATCCTAGGAGATACATTTAAGATACTATAGGGGCATTTAAAATATCACCCAGTAGTGCCTTTTGTTAGAAATGGGGGTATCCCCCAGTAGTGTTTTCTGTGTAAAGGAAAATTCTACTTGTTCCTTAAAGGAGAAATCCACTCTTGTGTATGTTTGAAAGGTATCTCCTAGAAGATACCTTGAAGGAGAAATACACTCTTGTGCATGTTTGAAAGGTATCTCTTAGCAGATACCTTGAAGGTATAACAAGGATGTTCAAAATATCACCCAGTAGTGCCTTCCATGTAAAGGAAAATTGTACTTGTTCCTTAAAGGAAAAATCCAATCTTGTTCCTATTTGAAATGTATCTCTTAGGAGATACCTTGAATGGGAAATCAAAATTTGTCCATGTTTGAAAGGTATCTCCTATGAGATACATTGAAGGTAGTACAAGGGCCTTAAAAATATCACCTCATATTCCCTTCCATATTGAAGATACATTGAAGGTATTTTTCTAAGAGAATTCAGACTTTTCTTTTAAACTTTTTTGTCATGGGAAAAATGCCAGAAGGGTAAGTACCCTTCAGAATTTTTGTCATGGACAAAAAGTCTAAAACAAATGGACCTTACACTTTTCTCAAAGGAATTAGACTTAGATCTTTTATCAAATAAATCAGACCTTTGCATATTTACTGAAGGGTAAGTGCCCTTCAAACTTTTAGGGGTAGAAAAAAAGTCCAAAACAAATGATTTTATATCTTCTCAACAATATGAAATTCTTTCAAAAAATTTGCCTGTGGAAAAATTCTTGAAGGGAAAGTGCCCTTTAGACTTTTTGAAGTGGATAAAATGTCTAAAATAAATGACCCTTTGGATTGTTTTTGAAACACTTATCTCGATGCAAGTAAGATTTGGCCAAGACATTGAATTCCTTTGAAATTTTTGTAGCATATAAAATGTTTGATATAAATAAGACTTTGGTCTTTTTTATTGAGTCAAAAATTTCTAAGACCTATTTCCATCAGACATTATCTTCATGCAAAAATCCTAAAAAAGTCTAAGTAAAGCCCAGATAAGGAGGCCCTTCAAGTTATCAAGTTATCAACCAGTAGTGCTTTCAAGGTGAAGTCAAGTTCTACTAAGAGATACATTCAACATCCCTTTGAATGTATGACACCACCCTTTGAGATGTCTACTAGGAGATTCCTTCAAGGGCATTGAAGTACACTTGTAATACCATCATGGTTAAGATGAAGGTATCTCCAAAGAGATGTCTTGTAAAAAAAATTCACTCTTATGCATGATTGAAAGGTATCTCCTAGGAGATACATTGAAGGTACCTATTAATGGGAATTTTTACACATATTAGAAACATAATTCCCCTCATATTTTTCCTTTGAAACAAACATTTGTGGATTCCTTTGCCCATCAGATTATATTGGTTGGTACACATAATTTATGCCAATCTGCACTCCCATCCTAAATTTATTGATTATAAGGGGATTCCTGACTTTTTATGTCATATTTTCTTTAGGGAGAAGCCATGAATTCAACACCTTTTCCATAGTATTACCTTGATTCCACAAAACTAGATTTTGTTTATCAAAATAAGCATCTAGTGTTGGTAGTGACAAATAACTTTGAAATCTACTTTGGATATGCATGCCACAACCATTTGGCTATGTATGTGGTGAAAAAAAGGATCATGCATAACTTTTCCTACAAATAATAAGTCTTAGAGGATGTTGATGCATGGCATCACCTTGAGCTTGGCTACAGTCGAATGCAATCCCTATCTCTTAAGTGATATCAAGTCTATCATCAATAGTAACTCTAAGGGAGATAGATTTCCATCTAGTGAAAACATGTCAATAGAATCAAAAACATCCATAACTTAGAGTAGTTCCCATACCTATTGTCAAAAATGGTGGCATCATAAACTGTATCCTTGAATTCAGTAGTTAGGAATTAGGAGTTGAGTTTTATGTTATGATCGAGCCTATAAAATATCTAAACAAAACTTTTGAAAAAAAAGCCCAATACAAAAAACCTGAAGATCAAAATCATTGATAAAAGATAACCCTTCAGGTTATAAATTTATCAACCAGTATTACTTTCAAGGTGAAGGAAAGTTCTACTGGGAGATACATTCAATGTTACTTTGAATTTATGATAGCACCCTTTGAGGTGTCCATTAGGATATTCCTTCAAAGGCTTTGAAGTAAACTTTAAATACCATCATGGTTAAGTTGAAGGTATCTCCTATGAGATGTCTTGAAATAAAAATTCACTCTTGTGCATGATTGAAAGGTATCTCCTAGGAGATACCTTGAAAGTACCTGTTGATGGGTATTTTGACACATATTAGAAACATACTTCCATTTATCTTTATCCTTTGATACAAATGTGTGTGGATTCCTTTGCCCGTTAAAATATATTGGCTGGTGCACATAATTTATTTTTATTTTGGTCATACCTTATTATCTTAAGTGCAAGTTAATGTATATATTATGAATATTTAGTATGTATTGTGTATTGTAGTTTAGAATTTACATTTATTGATATACATTTAATCACTGCTTAATGATAAACAAAATTCATGAACTGATGCAATATGCAACTTGTATTTTACAAAAGATCAATATTTAAATAATTTCAATTGCTTTACAAAATGTCTTCAAGTAAAAAATGAATTCTCACACTTAAAAGGTAGAAGAAGGCCTCACTCAAAGATAATTTGGATAAAAGGCAGAAGAAGGCCTCACTTTAAGATAATTTAGATAGAGTACCATTTAAACTACCAAAACTCAAATTGAATCCACATCAACATCTTCCATTTTATGGTGGTGACAAAATTCCTCTTATTGATTGGTATTTTGAATTGTTTAGTCTATTAAACATGCATTCAATATATACTTATTTAGCACTACATTAGGAAAGGAATCTTCTCTAATTGGAATAATCCTTACCTATGATAATGATGAACTTGAAGATGCTCTTCAATTCCAAATAGAAGTATGGAATAAAGAAAAGAGAATTATCCATAGAGCTACAACTAATTTAAATAAATTTACACCCAATAAAATAGAATTGACAAAAAATAATTTTTCTCATTGTAAAACATTTGGGTTTCATTTGAATAGCTATGATAATCTTCAAATGTCTGGGTTGATAGACAGAGATAATTTGGTCATTAAAATAAAAAATATGTTGAAATAAAAACATGATCAAGGGGTAACAACTTCTTATACTTTCCACAATGAAAACATGTATTTAAGATACCCTACAGTCATGACTGAAAAAACATTGAAGAAAACAAGACAAGAAAGGGAAACATATTTGTATGCAGATTTGAAAAAGGCCATACAAGTACTCACACCAGTGGAGAAAAATAAGATCAAAAAAAGGTTATAACACTTTTGTTGACACAAAATTCTGATCAGACACATAGTGAATTCTCTACATGGTATATTTCCTTTAGCAATTACACCTTGAACATTCCTAGAGAGCTTTGTGAATTAGGAGATGCTAATATCAAAATAATAACTATGAATGAAAGAGGGTTAAATAATATAATTCATTCATTTGTAAAACATAATGATGTTCCAATGAAGGATGCCTTATTAATTCCTTTTGATCCAAGCAACCCTAAATGTATTATTGAATTAAAGGAAGTCCTAAAAGATATGATGGAGGAAAAAACTGTAAGGTTCAAAATTGTAGATGGCCAATACACAATTACATCACAACAAATAATCCTTTTGGAGGAGGAATACAATTCACTATCATTGAGAAATAAATGTTTCATTAGAAAGGCAATAATTTTGAAAACTTGTAATCTGTTCCATATTGTGCACAAAATATGTAACCAATCTAATGAATCCAATGAAATAATTTATAAGGCCTCATTTTTAAAAAGAGTTCTATCTGGATGTGACCTTATCAAACTAAGAGGTTGGAAGAATCTTGAAATAAGGGGTAAAAATATGGAAGAAATATATGAACATTTAGACACTTATTCACACAAATGAACTATTCAGCACAACAACTGCAAGAGACAAAATGCCTTTATTTCATGGACTAGCTCATTTGGGATTTTTTTGGTAAGGCATTTGATTTATTTTAAAGTGGTACTTTACCTAGTTTAGGTAAACAATATTTAAATTTTGTTTGTACAATATTACGTAGAAATATTCAAGGGCTTTCAAATAAACAAAAATTAGAACTAGCAAATTTATTGGAAATAGGGTCTATTTCTTTCTTGAAAACCCCTGGGTACAACAACATGGATACCTGGTGCAAAAAGGTGAACATGGAATGTAACATAATATCAAAAATTATAGATTATTTTAGCAACCATGATACAACACTACCACCAGATAAAATAGTCACACCTAAAGAGGTAATGGAGCATTATACAATTTTTATGAAAAGGTTTGATGATTTGTGTCTCCTAAATGAAGGTATTTCAAAAAATAAAAAAGGTTAAGAAGCATTTTCTCAAGATTCATCAAGCATATTGAAAAATTATCTACATAATTATGGTGGTCAGCTTCTTTGGATAGATACAAAAATATTCAACTGCCACTACAGGCCCCCATGTCTTTGGCCATCTATTTTAGAAGATTTTAGTGAAATATTCATTATTGATGTGAACGTTGATTTGATAATTATTGATCTTTAGAATATCACTGAATTTTTTAAGGAAGAACATCTTTGCCTATTTATTTAGGCATTTATCAATAAAGTTATTATTGGGACCTTCAATGTATTCATCATCCACAAAATAGAACATTGGTATGGCATTCATACCTCTCTCAAGAATCTACGAGTTGGTGATTTCCATTCCATGAAAGATATAGGTGTTATACTATGGGGTCTAGATAGTAATGGATTTTATTAAACACATATTATAGGTATCAATTTTTGTCAGGACCTCTCTCATTTTTAACTATGAGGTTTTAGCCTCCATTCACAACAAAGTAGATTAGAGGAAGGTTTTGACAACTACGAAGATGTACCAACATTTGAAATGATTGGTTCAAAAAAAATAGGAAGGCCATTCAAAAATGAACTAGATAACATCTTTTGGGAGAAACTTATCTCTACTTCCAATGTTTTGGATGCATATGATGTGTTAGGGGTATATACAGGAGCTACATTGGTGTGTGCTTATACAAAATTGTAAATAGATTTATCTTGTATTAAAAAAATTGAAGAACAAACAATTTTTAATGTTCAATTTCAAAAAAAAATGACAAATTCAGAGTAACCAATATAATAACAACTGCTTCAATCAGTACTAGGTGCATAACAGTTTTAATTTATTTTATAATCATGCTTCATTTTCCAAATATAACATCTTAACAATATTTCAGTGTGTATGCTTTATTTTTTAAACCTAATAGCTTAGAAATATTTTGGTGTGTAGCACTAATGGCATTGTATGCAAGTGAAGAAATAATTATAACAAAAGATCATATCAACAAACATGACATATTACAAGTTGAAGAAGGTAAGATAAGATCATGCATATTTTTTTAATTATATAATTTTTTATTTATCAACAATTCATAATACTAATAGAATATTTATTCATTTGTTTTTGTCTCAATTAAAATAGTTCACAATGTAGCTCTAAAACTTTGTGTCTCTAGCATAACCCATGGCACAGCTCTACAAGTTGGTGCCTCCATGAAAACAATACAAGATAAAACTATATAACAAGACACATTTTTAAAATATAAATATCAAATAAATTGATGACGAGAATTTTTAGCTACTATTTTATATAATACCTTACATGGAATAAAGAACCAAAGTTTCAACGAAATAGTGCACCCATAGAAACTACAAAAAGGCAAAAAAAGGTGAAAACCCCTTTCAATAAATGTGTAATTATAAATTTTCATACAAGTCTAGAATATATTAATTATCTTTATTTATTTAAACATATTACAATTTAATTTTTATTCATGGACAAAAGATTGTAGAAGATAATAAAATATAGACTTGCATCAGCTTGGGATTCAGATGTGTGGGTTCATTTTATTATTGTGTAGACTTGATTGTGGTTGTATTTACCCATTAAAATGTTGTTTACATATTTCATTTACCCATTACAATGTTGTTTACATGTTTAATTTATCAAGTTTAAAATAACACAATATGTGCTATACTGTGTCTTAAATACAATAAATTTTGATGAAGAGTATCCATGTGTTCTTTATCAATAAAAAACAATAAAGTATAGTGTGTTAGTAATAATTCTATTTCTATTGATTTAGATAGTTTTTAATTTGATTATTGGAAGTATATGAAGGGGATTCAATTATTAAGGTGTATATTCATTTGAATTTAGTGATAGTGAACTATGGATTAGAAGAGTAAATACTATTTTATTTGCTATGATGGGTTGTATAAACATATAAATATGTATTGGTATGCATAAGAATAGCTGATACTTTCATTATTGTAATAATATATATGTTGGTTGATCAATGTTAAATTCCTATCAACATCTATGAAAAATGAGTTACGGAAAAATGGGACTACTTTAGAATTTGATAAAGTCAAGGTCAAGTTATAAGGATTCAATATGAACATTTATATGTTGGTCACACAAGCTAAACTACTTATATATATAAGTTGTGCCCTAGCAATTTGTCAGCACTTACTTCACTTTATTTTCTTTTAATTTTTGAGATCTTACTATCTGCAAAAGATATATCTTTAGACAATTGTAATTTAATGTATTAATAACTCTTGGGAGCTCTTCCCATATCCTCTACCAGCTTTTATATGCATCTAGACTCTTTCAACAAATGTTATACATACATGTATCTACAATGTTATCTACATGACAAGGAACATCCTAGTTGAATTTGGAAGATTATGAGAGAAGTATGCCATCAATGGCAGTGAGTAGCAATGTAGCTCTGGCAAGAATGAGTGAGTGAGTATTTAGGAAGGATATGTATTTGGCATGGGCCTCAGAATTACCATAGAAGTTATGTTTTCTAATTAAGCATGAAATCTCATCAATGTTCATCTAAAATGTGTTTAATGAATGTTGACTATAATTCCTAAATGAGTTTAATAATAGGAATGATAAAATAAGTTGGTAGTTTTTATCTTTATTCTTTAATATGCATTTGAATGGGTCTCTGTGTGTTTCAATACTGAGTGGTTTGATAGTTCTATATGTATGTTTGCATTTTGATGTCACTAGTTATTTTCCCAATTATTTGAATACTACAAGTGGTTCTTTCATTTGACATTGTAAGTGGTTGCCACTCTGAGTGGTCTGTCAGTTGCTAAATTATATGCATATGTATGTTACAAAACTAGCAATAGAAATGGTACATCCATGTATAATGACTATAGTTACAATGTTCCTGAGCATGTATTTATTTGTATATGTTTTTATATGAATCTTTATAAGATTTAAGGAAATGCAAAAAAAATGAATCAAATGAAATGCATTATGTTTTTATGTTACAATAAGAAATGCAAATCAAAAGCAAATCAATGACCAATCTAGTAACATGTAAAATATTTTCTTATAAAATTACCATGTTATATTTATTATAATATAATATTATTAATAAATTATTCATTTCTTTTTTAAAAATTATAGATATTTCAAATGAGGAGCTAAAACTAACTTCTAAAAAACTATTGATTTTAGGTTTGGATGACTTATTATTTATTTTGCACAAAACAAAAGATATACAAATGCATGATATGGGAAAAAAAGAAGATTAAAAAATAAAAAATATGTCATACTGCATTCAAGATCATTCTAAAGAAGTTTTGAAGGTGGCACTACAGACTTTTTCTCGCATTGGCATTTGGTCAATGATAGAGGATAATCATTTGAGGATACTCATTCAATCCATGGATTACACAAGTTTGAATTTCATGTTTGTTTGGGGAAAAATATATTCTATGTTGTTCAATATAAACATAAAAAAATTGGATGAAGTTATTTTTAAAGGGACCTTTTGAGACAATTTTTCAATTTCCAACACGTTATTCATCGATTGTAATTCTCAGAACTGTGTTACAAATCAAAAATTAAAACTGAGTTATGTTACGTAAAGTAGATATACTAGAAATGGAAGTTAGAAAGATGAAAAAGATTGGAGAATCAAAATGATGTCTATCATCACATTCTTGGGAGAAAGTAAAAAATCCATGGTAGTAGTTGTGAACCAATATTTAGAAAGATGTAACTTCACCATATTATGATTATTTCAAGTGTATTTATTGATTATAAACTATAATTCTATTAATAAACATTATCATCAATTTCATACAAATTAATTCTAAATTATCTCAAATATAGTTCAAATAATTTCAAATTAATCGATTCTAATTTACAATTACTTTGATCTGGTTAAGTGCAAGTGGATACTCCATCGATTTATATTGAAATTGACCAACTTGATCCATTATTATGTTGACCCTTGCTCATGAATATCTTCCTAATGAATAAAAAATAATTGTCAAGATATTTTATGATGTAGATGAACTAGATTGCTCAATATGTTTTCATCCATAATTTGGCCAGTCAAATGGTGCCATGTGTCCTAGAAATGAAAGGTACTTAAAAGGATCAATGATCGATATGAAGGCCCAGAAGGGTGCCATAAGTTAAAATAGTCCAATCTATTCAAAATGATCTGCTCCCAAATGGTTTGAAATAATTTAATTTATTTGGAATATAAAAAACATATTTATAGAGAAAATATTCTCCACTCCACTTTAGTTGGTATAATTTCAAATTATTTAAAATAACCCAATTTAATTGAAATTATCTATGCTCAAATGGTTTGAAATAGACTAATTTATTTGGAATAAACCAAATGTATTTTTGCATAAAATCTTCTTCACTCCATTTTATAGGTATAAGTCTAAATAATTTTAAAACAGTCTTACTTATTCAAAATGATCTATGCCCAAATGCTTTGAAACAGTCCAATTTGTTTCGAATATAACAAATTTATTTTTGGATAAAATACTCTTCACTCCACTTTAGTGGGTATAAGTCCATATTATTTAAAATATCCCAACTTATTTGAAATGATCTATGCCCAAATTTTTTGAAACACTCCAATTTATTTGGAATATAGGAAATTTATTTTTTGGAGAAACTTTTATCCACTCCACTTTAGTGGGAATAAGTCCAAATTATTTAAAATACTCCAATTCATTCAAAATGATCTATGCCCAAATAATTTGAAACACTCCAATTTATTTGGAATATAGGAAATTTATCTTTTGGATAAAATTTTATCCACTCCATTTTAGTGGGTATAAGTCCAAATTATTCAAAATAGTCCAACTCATTCAAAATTATCTATACCCAAATGGTTTGAAATAGTCCAATTTATTTGAAATATAAGAAAATTATTTTTTGAAGAAAATTTTCTCCACTCCACTTTAGTAGGTATAAGTCCAAATTATTCAAAATAGTCCTTCTAGTGCCTCACATTCTAATAGTTCCTATCAAGATCCTATCAAAACTAATAGTGGTACCCAAGCCACTCCATCCAACACTAATGCTTCAAATAATGCTAACAATGTCAATCAAACCCACTAACTCTTGTTATAAACACTTAATCAAATTAATACTTTTCAAGCTCATAATACAAATCAAATCATGAGAATGCAAAATCACCTTCTCCATCTTCAACCAATGTCTTTAGGCACGCATAATCAAAATGTTCCCCCTCCTCCTCTTCGATATTCCCATGGCAATCTCATCCCTCAACCTCTTCTTGTCAATAAGACAATTAATCATCTTCAAAATGAACCTCTTACAACTCAAATTACTTATATTGATATAAGAGGTATCACCTCTACCATTTCTTATAATGGATCAATTGATCCTACCCTTCATCTAAAAACATTTGGAGATATTTATAAAGATTAGGTTAAATTGAACAACTTTGTCACTACCAAGCTCCTAGCCAAAACCCTCATAGGTGATGCTTTAGATTGGTAAAACCAACTTAAAACTCATTTTATTACTAGTTTGGAAGATTTAGTAAATATTTTAGTCCAAGAGTTATAAACTAGTGATCTTCTCGAATATACATTGGCCCACTTTATAAATTGTAAACAACTTGAAAATGAAACTACCAAAGCTTTTGTTAAAAGGTGGAAAACATTGTCCAACAAATGTGAACATAATATGGTTGATGATAACCTTTTCCATCGCTTTACCAATGCTCTTTTTCTCAAGTTATAATATGGAGTCTACACTCTCTCTCTCCACATACTTTGGAAGAAGTTATTTACCAAGATAAACATCAAGATTTCATTATACATAAATTCAATCCACCCCAACCTTCTACAGGTCATCGCATATTACTCAAGAAAAAAAATCATAATGCTACCAATTATGGTGTCACGGACTCATATGACACCATTCACACTATTCAAGTTGTTGTTCCTAACCAATCTTTGAAACCAGTGCCCCCTTCTTAACAATATACCAATCCTCATTTATCTTCACCTAATAACATTAATGTTCACAAACCTTTATCCTCATCTAAATTACTTAAGCATCTACCTAGGCCTCTACCATGAGAACTTGATCCCACTCATCCTATGAAATCCTTGTATAATCTTAATAAGTTTTGTTGGTTTCATGCTAGTTAGGGTCATTCTCATAAGACCTGTACGTAGCTTCATAATTTAGTTACGGATTTTATTATTGGTCTTGTTTTAACCAAATCTTTCACCCTAGAAGAATTTGATCAAGCTTCTTCCAAGTTTGGGCAACATGAGAACATTTCCAGGTATGTGGGTGTACCTATATTGGAAATGAGCTCATAGATTTAAGGGCTAGATCCCTAAATGTATCTTGAAATGATTTTATCTATGATAATTGATTACTTATGTAAAAATAGTTATATATTACAAGAATCAAACCTACTCTAAAGAGGTGGTAAATCAATATGTCTTCTACAAGACTATCATACTCTATCACAAAGAGATAAAACATACAACACTAGTCTAAGAGTCCTAGAATGCATTAGAATTAGTGTTTTGATATAAAGGTGAGATGCACGAAGACTTTCTAAGGAAAATAAGACCATAGATCAATAGTAGATACTAAGGCTCATTACACACTTAAGACAAATTTTAACATTTGACTATACTTCATATGACCTGCTAGGATG
This sequence comes from Torreya grandis, assembly GCA_037957365.1. Classification (NCBI taxonomy): domain Eukaryota; kingdom Viridiplantae; phylum Streptophyta; class Pinopsida; order Cupressales; family Taxaceae; genus Torreya; species Torreya grandis. The sequence continues at coordinate 99,435 of JARHVA010002067.1, forward strand.
AAATCACTTGCATCAAACATGGAAGGACTGAGATAAAGTAAGGATAAATGAATATTTCTTAACTATTCATTATACATCTCTTCACACACTTTGATAACCTGATTATGATCTCAAACTAGATTGCATTTTATTCTTTTAAGGAAAAGTACAATGTCAAAACCAGTAGGGCTTTGCCATACATGATGCGATATTTTTTTACAAAGGCCAAAATGGCAACTAATTATAAAACTTTAGAGAGATGAGAAATGAATAAAGTTCAAAGGTCACTAAGACACATGTCCATTTGATAGGAGTTACATTTTTTAGGAGGATGAATTCAAAAATAGACCATGCAAGGTCTAATGGGATAAATGGCTCTCGAAACACAAAACTCCTAAAATGTGGCACAAAGCAACCTTTATTGTGTATAATAAATGGCCTTTCATAATCGATGATCTCTCAAGTATTTAAAACTAAATTAGAGATATTTGACACATATGTAATGATAGCTAGACAATTTCTTAGATACTAACTATCTTTTAGACACTTGTATTAACCATCCACAGTCATTCATTAGTCTTATGGACCATGAATTTTTACATCTGGTAGACACTGTTTATCTTAGACTTGACTATGTTTTCATGGTGGCATATGTGTTTTAATATCTCACTTTACTAAAAATTCCTTTGATCCTACATAATTTCCCATGTGGCATTCTCTTTTAACATTGTTCATTTTGTTCTAAACTATGTCTACAATATTTGCTTATTTTGGTTGAAAATGGCTCCTTAGTTTGACATTTATCCACTAAAAACTAACTCAGACTAATCACATTATTTGAACCTATCTTTGTTATTATTGGCCTCATAGATTTTCTCTATCAGATCCTGACTTTTTGACCTCTTGCACATTGTAGGATCAAGATGTACAAAGGAATGCTAATAGTTGATATGTTGGGACCCACTATTTAAACTTAAATGAATATTTTATGGGGATCAAACTTTGACATTTGCATACCTATATCTGACACCTATAAAAATGTATTTGACATTTGCTTGACCATCTCTAAGATATTTGAATCCTAACAATTATTTTTTGTGACTTAAATTTGATGTTTGTACAACCATCGATGACATATGTGAGACCGTCAATGATGGTTGTGTGAACGTCACTTTTTGAATGCCAAAAATTTTTGCCTAAGCTTATTTTTAACATTTGTAGGAATTTCATACTCCACCAAATCAACTTTCTCAAAACAATTCAATTCCATCATAGCTTTTGTTGTAGGTAATTTCATTGGGCTCTTTATCTTTGAGATAATTTCCCCGTATGAATGATGGCTTTGAACTTTTTGCATCGGCCCATTTTCTCGAAACAATATGGGTCATCAACATTTATGTAGATACTTGTCTAAAATAAATCAAACTTAGCTTTTTCATTAGATAATTTGTCTAAAATAAATAAAACTTAGCCTTTTTGTGCAGACACTTTGTCTTGGACACTTTATCTAAAAGAATTTTGACTTCAAGAAAATTACTATGAAACAATTTCTCCAAAAGAAATACTTATGCTTCAGACATATTTCTTGAAAGAAATAGGTCTTCAAGATTATTTTTATGTACAAAATGTCTGATGAGTCCCCAACACTTAGCCAAAAACTTGAAATAAATTTGGACTTATTCTAGCAACCACTTCTTGATCTTGTGAAGGCTTGGATGAACTTTTAAGGCATGTGCAACTCAAACAATTATCTGATGTATAAGAAAACCTATTCCATGCTCTAATTTAAATAAACACTATAAAACCACGTCCATATATGACTCTAAAATGACCTCTAAGATATAAAATGACACAAGAACTAAATTATACAATGACCAAATCTAGAATTGCATATGAAATGACATCAGATGAACTACAACACACCCTATGACATTATAATCAGCCACTATTTAAGACTTTGAATATAAGGGGGTTGATTCATTTTAACTTGCAATAAAAATGGTTAACATTCTTGGTGATTTCCCAAGGGTGTTATACTTTTTATGTCATGGCTAGTTGCCTAATCCTATCCATTGGGCCATGGAGTCACATGTACAGTAGCTTTGACACATAAATGCCTTAAAACAACACACCAAACAACAACAAAAATAAGGATAGGACATAAATTAAAAACACACCTATGTTCAACTGGAACATTTAGGGAACACAACACACATGGTAGAAACAAAAAACACACCTAATCTACTATTTACAAAACTAAACATTACCACTCAATAGCAAGATTTCAAATGTATTCCATTCACAGGGATAGGCAGTTCTTCTCCATTCATCCTTGTTAACTGGAAAGAATTACTTTGCTTGCACTTGAGGATGACATATGGTCCACTCCATAGGGTGTCAAATTTTATATGTCTCCCTAGTTTTTATTTATCTTTATCTCATGTCAACACTATATCACCATCTTAGAATGTTCTTGGAGTTACCTTCTTGTCAAAAGACCTCTTCATTATCACTTGGTGATGTTCTATATCTTGATGAGCCTTATCTCTAACCTCTTAAAACTCCATTAACTCTATAAATCTCACATCCATTGGAGTGGTTTCCAAAAACTCTAATTGATGTGCCAATTATAAGGTAGGTAGATCTTAAGAAATAGATAACCTGGCCTCTCTTCCATAGACAAGTGCAAAAAGAGAATTCATTGTTGAACTCTTAAGAATTATCCTATCAGCCCATAAGGTTATCTTCAATTTGGTGTGCCAAACCCTCTAATTATGTTTTAAGGTTATCTTGATGATTTTGATTAGATTCTTGTTAGTATATTTAGCCAACTCATTACCTTGATGGTAATTATTAGATGAATTACTCAATAATATGCCATTACTAGTTGCCCAGTCAATTATCTTAGCACCCATAAAAGTAAGAGAATTATCTAAAATAATAGGAGTGTCAAACTTTATTATGATGATCTCATAAAACTCCAAGATAGAATTATAATTAGCTTCCTTCAATGCTACTGCCTCAACCCATCTTGTAAAATAGTCAGTTGCTGTGAGTATCCATTTATGACTAACACTTGATAGGGGATTTATCATGCCAATAAAATCAAGACCCCAATACATGAAATATTGATCAACTTGGATAGGCTTCAAAGGAAGATCTGAAATCTTATGTTTTCCTACAAATAAATCGCATTATATATACCTTCTCACCCAAGCATGATAGTCTTTGAAAAGGTTGGGCCAATAATAGCATGCCCTCATGATCTTGATAGTTGTCATTCTTGGAGAGAAATGAACTCCTATTATCCCATCATGAAACTTTTTGATCAACACTCCAAAATGATCATTATCAATTCATATCAATAGCACACCATTAATGTCTCTTATAAAAATCACACCATCCATAAGACAAAAGGGAATAGATTGTAATATAAAATATCTCTTTTTTGATCAACTCATATTATTAGGATACTCACCATTTAAATAAATTTGATCACATCTTGTGTCCAACTCTGTATATGCAAGGATCGAGCTAGTTGGGAACAATCATGATTGACTAGAACCTCTTCTTTTGATTCATTAAAATATGAAGCTAAGTGTTTGAAAATGCCTTTACCTCTTACCAATTTTATTACTTTTATATCAATTTCATATTCCATTACCTTAGTGATCTACCCTACTCTTTTCTCACTAAGGTCTCTGCTCAAAAGAAAGTCCTTGAAATTAGGATGAGAAACTATAATAGGAATTTTATTGCTTGAAACCATATGCCTAAACTTCTTTAATCCCCTTATGATATCAAGGATATATTTCTCTACAAAGGTGTGCTTGACTTCATAATTTTCTAAACCTTGACTAAAGAATGCAAAAGGCTGCTCCACAACCTCATCACTCTTTTACATTAACATGGCTAAGATAGTATCAAGTTTAGTGAATGAATAAAACATGAAATCCTTAGCAAAGTTATTATTCACAAGAGTGGGAGCTTGTGAAATTACTTTATTAATGGATTAAAAACTACTCTTAACCTCTTTGGTCAAAGAGAAGACTTAGTTATTCATGAGCATAGTTGTGATAGGTTTCACCAAATATGAAAACCTAGGTATGAACCTCGTTACAAAAGTTATCTTGCCTAAGAAACTTTGGATAACTTTATTATTAAAGGAAAATGATAGGCCAATAATAGTCTCTATCCTTGCAAGATCAATATCCAAACCATCTTTGGAAATTATGTGTCCAAAGAGCTTACCTTCATGTATAATAAAGATGCATTTCTTTGGATTAAGAGATATTCCATATTGCTTGCATCTTTTAAACACTTGTCTCAAGTGTTGAATATGTTCATTAGCATCTTTAGAAAACATTTTTATATCATCTAGATAAACCAACATCTCATTAATAAAACCTTTGAAGGCCATGTTCATTGCTTTTTAAAAGGTAGCACTAGCATTTGACAAATCAAAAGGCATCTTCTTATAAGTGAAATTCCCTCATTTAGTGGTAAATGTTGTCTTAAACTGCTCATCTTTATTCATAATAATTTTATTGTATTATGAATATCCATGTAAGAGAGAGAAATGTTGAGAACCTGAAACTACTTACAAAATCTACTCCATTAAAGGTAGAGGGTAGTGATTTTTGAGTGACCCTCTATTAAGATCCCTAAAGTCCACACAAAGTCTTATCTCCCCATTTTTATTTCTATCATTCATAATATTAGCTACCCATGTTGAATTCTTGATATGAAATATTATTTTAGATTCGAGGATTTTAGTGACCTCTAACCTCATGAGTTGTTTAACCTTGGGATTAATGGGTCTTTATTTCTATCTAATCGGTTTAACTCCAAGTTATAGCTCAATATTATGGTGTTCTAGGCTAGGATAAAATCATTTTAAGTCCTTATACTCCCAATCAAATATTTTATGAAACTCTTTACAAAAATCAATGAATGCTTGCTTCTCTAAAGTAGAGCATACCTTACCTAGTTTGAGGAGTTTGTCCTTGAAGATCAAGAACCTTTCATAATTATCTTATTTTGTAGACATACTCACCTTTTACTTTTTAATGTTATCATTCTCTTTAAAGATAGTTTCTAAGGTTATTAGACCCTTAGGTATCTTATTTTTCTTTATTTACGCAATCCAATCACCAAACTGTTCTTAGAATATCCCTTGATTCCTAAAAAAGAACTTAGCTTCATTTTATAAGAATCATGCAATGTGTCTATCACTATCAAAAACTTGTCAAGATACTTCACTATCAAGTATATAAGGGTATATAATGATCTTAATATGATATTATTTTCCCTCCTCTTTTATGGTAGTTGGAGTGTCAAATTGAGATCCTATGGAAGCTAGTCTATCAGAATGATTATTTTATTCCCTTGGGACTGATTGTATATTCAATGCATTGAAGTCTTCAATAAAATCTAATACCCTATGATTTTATGACTTAATTAAAGGGTTCTTATTAGTAACCACTTTCTTCACCTAATGTACAATCAATTCACTGTATCCGTAGACTTGAAATTTCTTGATTCTTTTTCTTATTGCCCATTGAATGTCATGAATTAAACCTTCATACTCAGCCAAATTACAAGTACAACTAAAATGAAATATATATGAAGCATAATATTATTTTTTATATGGGGAGACCAACATAATGCTAGATATTAAACCAAATTTACTTCTTGAACCATCAAAAAACATCTTCCACATCTCATCCTCTTCACCCTCTTCCTTGGCAAGTAGAGGTGTTGGTACTCCTTCATGCATATAATATACTCCCAAATCAGTTTCCTCCATGATAGAATAAGGATCATGCTATTAAGTGTTAATAAAATATTCATCAAGAAATAAATCTACAATGCCTTCAAGCTTGGAGGAAGTGATATCATCTAAAATAGAATCCTTTTCTTAATAAATAACATAATGCAAATTAGAACTTGTCTCAATGTAAGGTTCAATATGAAACCTTGCAAGAGGTTGTGTCATAATTGTCACCTTTTCCATGTATATTATTATAAATTCTAATAAATACCAATCAACTAAGATATAACCACCTATTTTACTTGTGAAGTCCTTTGATAGGCAGATTACAAAGTGGACTATAAGGTCAAAAATAACTGTCTTACAAGATAGGAAAACTAGGACAATCATGCAAGAAAACCTTCAAGAATTTTATCAATACTACTATCTTGGTAGGTGTATCATATAATTGAAGGACCTATTTTCTATTTGGCTCCTATTTCATGCCTATCTTGTCAGCTACCACCTTGGGCATGACCAAAGTTGAAGCTCCACTATCAACTATGTAGTTATGGACTAGTTTGTCACCCACAATGAGGGTGAGGTAAAATGGTGGAGGTTTATAAGATATATTGAATGGTTTATAAATTATATTAGGGACACTTACAATGACATCATGACTTTGACTTTGATTTGAAAGAGGGACACTATTAGGAATAGTATATAACTATTTTGTAAGAGATCTTTCTGACCAGGCATATGTATAACATCCCAAAGGGAAATGTATGTTTTAGTAGTCTATAATGAATATACAATGTTTAAATAAGCCATAACTATTGTCTATTGAATTCTTGGAGGTATTGAAGTGATCAGAACCTAAGGAGTTAGAGTGCCTTAAATAGTCCTTCCAACATTATGGTTTAGAAGATATGTAGAGTTATTTGAGGCTACTGCACTTGTAGCCATAGCTTTTTAATTTTGATGAGAATTGAATGAGACTTTAGGCACATTAATGTCACCACCTAAATCATTTATCTTGTCTCTAGTGTTTTCTACATCCAAGGTTCCTTGGTTAAGTATAAAAGTGTCCTCAACTAGGAAGTTGGTGAAGATCTCTTCTTGAGGCTACTCACCTTCACTTATTTACATCATCACTTTATCTTTAGTTGATAAGAGGGGAGTAACTTCTTCTTTAGTAACCAAATCCTACTCTCTACCTTCATTATCATCCATAAATTGGCCTTCCTACCAATTCTTGCCTTACACCAAGTTAATGTGCACAGGTATCATTTCCCTTGCATTGGTAGTAGAATTAGGATTACATGCATTGGTAGGCCTATTGGGATTAGGATACCATTGGCCTCTTATTATTCCATATTTTTGACCATATTGTTGTTGATAAGGGTATGAATTTTTATGGACACCTTACTACATATTTCTTTATCTATTTTAAGCCTCTAAGGCTAGGAACTTTGTTTTCCAATCAACATTATTTTCTATCTACCTAGGAGCAACCTTAGCTTTAGTATTAACATTAGGAACTTGGGATACATCTAGAGTATTAGAAAAATTATGAGACAATGGAGATATAGACACTTTACGTGTCAATCTTCCATCTTAGATGAGATTATTTTTATCTTTGATAGCAAGGTCATATGCTTTAGGGAGGGTGGAACCACCCATGGATTGAAGCATAACAACAATTTCAATGCCAATACCTCTCAAATAGGTTAGGAACACAAATTTGGGAGGTGGCCTCATAAGATGAGGCATTCTATTCTAAGTCTTTTGAAATCTATCATTAAAATCATGCACTCTCTCTTTGGGTCCTCTTTTGATCACATTAAGATGGTGTATGAGAGAGGCATAGTCTCTCTCATTTTTGAATCTTAAGGTCAACAACACTCCAAATTCACCCCATGTCATCATGAATCCACCTTCTAGAGTTTGATACCAATCAAGAGCCTTCCCTCTAAGGGACATGGTGAGGAGTCTTATGGTAATGTTTTGTTGAGTGATATTATGGAAGCTACAAAAGTTACAAACATCTCTAATGTGTTCATTGGATGTAACATGACTCTCACCATTGAATAAGGGCACACCTTTTGTTGCATTAGGAGGAATTTCATCATATGCTTGAAGGCAAATTGGATTTTCTATATGGAATGCAAGGAAATCATGAGGTTTATCCATATCTTCTTCAAATTCTTTAAATTCTTTAATTTCTTCAATTTCTTCGACCTCTTCCTCTCTAGAAAAATATACTAGTTCTCTAAAGGGAAGATTAAGTTGAGGATATTTAACTTCAAGGGGAATTTCAGGCTGAAAGAGTGAATTGATGAGATTGAGAGCTCTTCTATAGGATGACCTAGTGAGAACTATGAATTATGAGAGAAATTTTATAACAGGATAATGGCCTTGAACCAGATTTATCTTAATGGAGTCATCAAATGTTGAGTAGCACACCAATTTTTAGTTGATATTTTTAAGACCAGCATTAACCTTGATAAGTTGTCTTGAAGATAGATTCCCACTAGGCATGCCAGAACTGTTGTCACTAAATTTTGCACCCTAGAAAAATTTGTTCAAGCTTCTTCTAGATTTGGATAACATGGGAACATTTTTAGGTATATGGGTGTACCTATAATAGAAATGAGCCTCTAGATTTAAGGGCTAGTTCCTTGAATGTATCTTTAAATTCTCTTATTTATGCTAAATTATTAATTATGGGAAAAGAGTTAGAGATTGCAAGAATTAAACCTAGTCTAAAGAGGTGATACACCAAAATGTCTTCCATAAGACTATCATACTCTATCACAAGGAGACAAAACATACAACACTAGTTTAAGATTCCTAAAATTCACTAGCATTAGTGTTTTGATATGAAGGTGAGATGCACAAAGACTTTCCAAGGTAAATAAGACCATAGATCAGTAGCAGATACTAAGGCTCATTATATACTTAAGATAGATTCAAACATTTGACTACACTTCATAAGACCTACTAGGCTTAAATAACTTGCATCAAACATGGAAGGACTGAGAGAAAGCAAGGATAGATGACTATCTCTTAACTATTCAGTATACATCTCTCCACACACATTGACAAGCTGATATATCAACTCAAACTAGAGTTCATTTTATTGTTCTAAGGTAAAGTACAATGTCAAAACTAGCAGGGCTTTGCCATACATGGTGTGGTATATTTTTTTACAAAGGCCAAAATGGTAGCTACTTATATAACTTTAAAGAGGAGAAAATAATGAATTTTAAAGGTCACTAAGACACATGCCCATTTGATAAGAGTTACATTTTTTAGGAGGATGAATTAAAAAATAGACCATGCAAGGTTTAATGGGATAATTGGCTCTTAAAATATAGAACTCCTAAAATATGGAAAAGAGCTCCCTTCGCTATGCACAAGAAATGGCCTTTCATCATGGATGATCTCTCAATCATTTGAAACTAAATTGGAGAGAGTCAATGCATATGTAATAATAGTCATAGATGTTTTCTCAGCTACTAACTATCTTCTAAACACTTGTATTTACCATTTACTATCATTTATTAGTCTTTTGAACCTCGATTTGTTACATCTAGTAGTCACTATTGACGTTGGACCTTGACTATGTTTTCATGGTAGTGTATGAGTCTAAAGAGATCACTTTATCACAAAGTCATTTTATCCTACGTAGTTACCCATGTGGCATTCTCTTACCATGTTACTCATTTTATTCTAAATTATGTCTGCAATATTTACTTATTCCAATCAAAAATGGCTCTTTAGTTTGACATTTATCTACTAAAAATTGACTCAAACCAACCACATTGCTCTGACCTATCTTTGTTCTTATTGGACTCACATATTCTCACTATCAAATCCTGACTTTTTGACCTCCTACATGTCATAAGATCAAGATATATGAAGGAATGTTGACCATTGATCTATTTGGACCCACTATTTGAACTTAAATAGCTATTTTATGGGGCCAAAACTTTGACATTCATGTTCCTATATTTGACACCTATGTGAACGTATTTGATGTTTATGCAACTATCTCCAAGATATTTGAATCCCAATGGTTATTTACCATGACTTAAATTTAACATCTGCATGAATGTCAATGACATCTGTGAGACTGTCAATGACGGTTGCATGATCATCACTTTTTGAATGCCAATGATTTTTTCCTAGGATTATTTTTTATGTTTACATGAATGTCATACTCTAACAGATCAACTTTCCTAAAATAATTCAATTCCATTAATTACAGGTAATTTCCTCAGGCTCTTTGTCTTTGGGATAATTACCCCACAAGAATGATGGCTTTAGACTTTTTGCATCAGCCAATTTTCCTAAAATAATATGGGTCATCGGGATTTATGTTTCAGAAATTTTCTCCAAAATAATGTCCTTACATTTTTCATTGAATAATTTATTCAAAAGAAATCAGACTTAGCCTTTTTGTGCAGACATTTTGTCTCAAACACTTTTTTTTTTAAAATAATTATGACTTCAAGAAAATTGATGCAGAATAATTTATCTGAAAGAAATACTTAGGTTTCAGACATTTTTCCTAAATAAAATAGGTCTTCAATATTTTTATATAGACAAAATATCCAATGACTCCCCCAAAACTTAGCAAATAAATTTGGACTTGTTCTAGTAACCATCGCTTGATCTTGTGAAGGCTCTGATGAACTTCTAAGGCCTATGCAACTCAAATGATTCCCTAAGGTATAAGCAAACATATTATATGATCTAACTGAAATGAACACTATAAATATTGGGCACTTCCATATATGACTCTAAAATGACCCCTAAGATATAAAATGACATAAGAACTAAACTAGACAATGACCAAAACTAGAATGGCATATGAAATGACATCAGATGAACTACAACACACCCTATGACATTATAATCAGCCCCTATTTAAGATTTTGACTATAATTGGGTTGATACATTTTAACTTAAGGTAAAAATGATCAATAGGTCCTAATTTTGATCATGATTCTATCATTGGAAAATGTCAAAAATCATATGACATCATTGTTAAGGCTCATGAAACACATATCAAATCTCAAGCCTTGAATCAAGATAATGTTCATTTGGCTATCTATAAAGACCCTCTTCCTAATCATCAACCTAATCAAGATACCCAAGATAAGCCCACCCCTTCCACAAATAATGTAGAAAGTCTTTTTGACCCCACTTCTAGATATAATGTGGTCAATATGATTACTATGCGAAGGGTGGTTGCTTTTATTGATCCTCAACCTGTCTACACTCCTCCATTGTCTTGAAAATTTAATGTTATCTAGGACTCTTCTCTAACTCATTTAAATTAGTTGGGGAAATATGAACTTATAACCTTTGATGAACCAATTCCAATTCATCCTTTGGATAACACTTCCCATTCTATTTCTACCATCCCTTTATCTTATTTATTAATACTAATGATAATCAAGCTTCTATTAACATTTATTCCACCAATTCTCAATACCAACCTAAACCAACTACTTCACCTTCTCAACACAATTTAAAACCTTGTTCTAAACCTTCTCCTTCTTATAAACATAAATTCTAATGCACTTTGACTTCTTTCAAGAACCTCATTAATCATTATGCACCTTTTTCTAACAATCTTCTCATGGGTTATGATGAGTGGGATCCCATCATATAACTCACTAATCTCCCATATAAAATTCCATTCCTTGAGATTATGAGGACCTCTCTATGTTATTAAAACCATATTATGCAACTATTATTTGAAATGAACATCCCTCATCCTCCTCTAGTAGGATGTGAAGCAACCTTATATGGATTTAAAGATGGCATGTTATAATAATGTGAAGAGATGTCCATCCATGTTGATGAAATAATGGACACTTATCTTTCTTTAAATCCTATCACTTTTATGATTCTCGATGAGATTATGTTTTAAGTTGATGATCCTCATCTATTCATTAGCATCCAAATAGGAAATATCCAAGTCAAGCATGCATTGATTGATGAGGGTTTAGGTACTTATGTTATCTCTCTCAATTTTATCAAAACTCTTGGATATTATAAATGCAATCTAAAATCCACATGCAACACATATCAAAGATATGATCAAATTCAAATGTATCCTTTAATTTATGAGTAGCTTCCCATTACTATCCCACCATGTCATCATTCATGTGAAAGTGATGATCTTTAACTTTCCTCTCTTATAACATCCTGATTGGTAGGTCATGGACTCACTATATGAGAGTAGTTACTTCTTCAATCTACCAATGCATTAAATTCCCTCACAATGGAGCCATTTATAGGATTCAAAGTGACACTAACCCTTGGAATTTCAAACAATTCCAAGAGTGTGGTGTCTTCAAGATTCTTACTCTTGAACCTTTGCCCAATGTTTCATTATGTGAGTATCAATGATTCAACTTTCCTATCAATTCCACTTGAGGTTATAATGGGCATCCCAAACTCATTGGGAATATTCCCCCTAACCTATTATATTCTAATGATGATGATCTTGATGATATCAACCTAAAGATTAAAACTTTTTATCTCTCACCTCATCTCATCTATCAGCTTCTTGCTTCTTTATAGCCTCATTATCACAAACCTCCATGTGATGATATTCCTTTTGCCTTGATTAAGACTTGATATTCCATTCATCACACCTCATTGGATGAAAAAGTCATCCCTACTTACATAATTGATCTTCACACACCTAACTATGATGATGGTTACACCTTAGATGATCCATTCTTAGGTAGTCTTGTTTAGGCCCATGATGCTAAGATTATCCATTATCATTCCTCTTTGCTTTAGTCTTTTTTTGCATCTTCCCATATTTCATCATTTATAGTTCCTAATTTTAGTATTTTTCCTCTTTATCATAGGTTATAGATGGTTCTAACACCTCCAATTTCCAAGGAATCTCATAGGATTATAATCATGAATCATTTTATGACTAGGCCTTATCACTTTGTTAAGTACCCTAATCCATATAGCTTACATATCCCCAAGATGTTTGTGACCCTTCTTTGGCCTCCTATAGACCCTACCCCTCCCTTAGTAGAGCCTGCATTAGATCCCATTCCTACTCTTGCTATAGTTGAGCCTAATATTTCTCCCACTATGGTTGAACCCATTTTTGTTCCTACTATCATTGTATCTCTCCCTATTTTGTATCCCATTACTCCTTCCATTGAGCCCAATCCCATTCCTTTCCCACCATCACCTTCTCTTGGTGATGGTTTTCTTCCTTTACCTTAGATGGATCTATTGCCCACCAAATGGGTTGATGAGCCTTCTCAAGGTCCTTCCATTTCTATTACACCTCCTCCTATGGGTACTTCTAGTAAACCTACTCACAGGCATATCTATTGCTTTCATGACACATATAATCATTCATCCATGCATTATCACAAGCTAGAACAATATATTGATGATTTATGTCCTTCTACCCCTTAGTCCTTAGATAAGGCCATACCTTCCCTAAAGATACTACCTAAGTATATTCCTATATATGGATAGTTGTATTATCTTTATAACTAATGTGGCACCCATCACACCAATCATTATTGCATCCTTCAGCAACATCTTAAAGATCACCTTATTGTTATTCCTAAACCTTCTACCATTCCTCCCATAGGTCATTCTCACAAGAAGGATCCCCCTTCTCCTATGGTTCCATCCCCTCTTGTGGTCCCTTTTTCACCACTTATTTTTCCACCCATGACCCCTTCACCCATGGCATTCCCTCACTTGTGGATCCTTCTCCACATGTGAGTCCCTCACCTATGGATCTTTCCCCATTGGTGATTCTTGAATCTCCCATAGAGTCCACTCTTATGCATTCTTCTAAGCATCCATTGCCTACTATCCCTCCTCAGCATTATCCATCTATCATTCCTACCTTTTTTATTAGGGAGATTAGATGATAAGTATTTTCCCAATTTTTGTTGAAGATAGATGAGACATTAGCAGAAGTTCATGTCTAACTCCATAAATACTTATCAGATGTTCTAGATAATGTATTTATGAACACATGCATGGTGTTCTTAAATTTTAATTATGGATTGGATGTATGCTCCAATTTTATCTTTATTTATTTGTTATGTCATTTGACATTGTGTCAAATTCTTATTTATCTTACATGGTGACTTTACTTTTGCATTATGTTTATACTATCATTTATGTTTTCTTATGGATGTCTTCTTTATCATTGCTTTATTTTCCTTCTTGAGTTATTTCTTAAAAAACTCCCTTATTTTCTCTTCCTTATTGTTTTCTTTCTTATCTCTATTTTTCATGGATAATTATCATTGTGACTTGGTTATATAAACTTGGTTCCTTTTAGTTATTCTTCTTTACCATGTGATCAATTAGAAAATAGTTAATCTTATTATACTTTCCTTTCACCATACCACTTCAGATCTCTTTTATTCCCTTTATCCCCTTTTCTTAAACTAATCATATACATGATTAAGACTTGAGATAACATGTTGGTTCATTATTAATACTAAGTGTCATACTCAGTCTGATCTTTAGTTACTTAGCTTCCTTTAACCTAAGCCTATAGCTCATTCGTGTGTATCATTCTATCTCTCATATTTGGTCATTCTAAGTCCATATGGAGGAGGAATATTAAACTCCTTAAAAACATTAAAAATCAAAATCATTTAACAAAAGGTAATGATACAAAAGGCAAAAACATTTCAAAATTATTAAAATTCAAATCACATTAAAAGACGTGACTCAAAGCACATCTCTTTTTTCTAATCAAATATCAAAATCCATAGTTGGAATCATGATAGAGCCAAGGTCCATTAGGATGTAGTAGGCCATTAGATTATAAAAGGATAATAAAAAATATATTTTAGTGCTACCTATTTTCTCACACAAGTACCCAATCTTTGTAGTAGACTGACAACTCTGTAAGGGGTCTTGAGGAATGGGGAACACATCATGGGAAGGTAGGTCCATTTTATTTTTCTTGTACCAATATACCTTCATGATTTGAGGTTAATATCATGCTTATTTTCCTACAAAGCTTTTTGTCTATAGTGAATAGGTTTCCTTTATCCATTGATGGTCACTAGTCACTTAGTATTTTTTCATGTCCTTAATATGCCTTTTGTCTCCTAAGGTCTTCTCATAGTATGCCTACATTATAATTTTTACATTCCCTATATTCCTCATAATTCCTCTTGAGAAATATTGTTTTGTTCACTAATCACTTCCCTTGGGATTCTATTTATGAGTTGGATTGTAAGACCATGGATAGGACCTATCCTTCCTCACAAATTAAAAAAAAATCACATTCTTATTACCAACATCCCTTATTTTAATATTCTCACATTAAATTCCACCTCAGTGGTGTTCCATTTTTGAGTTTTAGTGTAAGACCATGGATATGACCTGACCTTCCTCACAAAATTTTCCAATAATCCAAGTCATAATCAAAATTACGTGTCAAATATGAGATAAGATGTGATTCATTATGAAATTACACATCATTAACATGCTTCCCGTATGTTTTATGCTTACTTTATTTCTCTTTCACTTCTTTTATCTTCTTATTTTCTGATTGCAGTAAGAAACCAACCATTTCTTGAATTTTTCATACTTCCCAGCTTGAATTAGTGTGATAAATTTAAGACCAATATTTTCCAGTTTTATTTTTATCTTATACTTCTCAACGTGATTTAGTATGAGTGATTGACTTAATTAATTTTGTTTTATACCATTTTATTCTTTCACATTAATTCCCCTTTATTACATTATTTTCATACTTCCCAACATGATTTAGTGTGATTTTACTTGTTTTAATTTGGTGCCAATTTTTGGTTTAAAAACAAAAATTTTACCATCTTGTTTGACCACCCTTTTGGTTATTTATACTTAGCAATTTTTATTGGTCTTACACATTTCCTATCATAAAATAGTGTGTAGTAAAAATTTTTAACTGATTATATTTTACCAAGTCTTTTTTCCTATTTATTTTTAGCCATGCATATATTCTACATAATGATAGAAAATAAAATACAACTCATATATTTCCATTAAAATATATAACAAATATCTAAATACATGTGCTATAAATAAATATATTCAAGCATCAACAACCACAACCATAATAACAACACATGCAATCAACATCCAAATGCCAAAATGAAATGTGTGTGTGTGTGTGTGTGTGTGTGTGTGTTTCATTATGTTTCATTTTGGCATTTGGATGCTAATTGTATGTGTTGTTATTATGGTTGTTGATATATATATATATATATATATATATATATATCAATCATGAATTTTAATATAAAAATACAACCATATACAATGCTCCAACTCAATGGTTATGAACCATCCTACCTATCTCCTGGCCTAACCACGTTTCATGTAGATGCCTCAATTTAACCCCTCTAAATAGAAAGCTATAAAGAGGTTGTCTAAGATCTCAATCCTAATACCTACCCCTATAGATGATCCATCTAAGCCTACACCTATTCCACTTAGGCCAAGGTTGCTAGATGTGTCACCCTCTCATGATCCTATACTTATGTCATATGGGTCAAGGTCACTATATGTGTCACTCTCTCCTAGACCTATGATTGTCCCATCTATGTCATAGTCACTAGATATGTATATCTCACCTTAGCTAGGGCCTTTCATGCTCATAACTCTCTTCCACCCATCTCTATCAATGGATGCATCCCCTCTTTTTGTAATCACAACTGCCTCATGGCCTCTTCAACTAGTCTGAACCAGCTCACCTGAGTTGGGGTAGATGGTACCCTAGGATCCTCTAATGTAATGGGGTTGTATGGCATTGGTACCTCATCTATGATATCATGGATTGTTCCTCTCACTATGGACCTCCATTTGGTCTCCTCGTCCTCTACCACACCTATAAAAATCATACCATATATATATTATATCACTAATATATCTCAAAATCTATCTTTAGTCTATCTTAAATAACATAAAGAAAAATTTAACCATCTCTTATTACGTATCTATGTTTTATCCCCTACTATCTCACCATTTACATGACCACTAAACATGATCTACGCATCTACACATATTCTGAGAACCTCCTCTATTGGTCACTACCTAAAACAAACCCTGGAGTTGCCACTCATATCCATCTTAGCCTATGCTTGGATGGTCTTTATATCATCCATATCTACTCTGGCCCACCTAATAGGTCATCTAATATAGTGATAGTCTTTACTCTCTCCTGATCCTAATACCTCCATCGATGTCATTTCTATGGGGGTCACTACTCCTCTTGTTATAGAGATGGTGGTGGTACTTTTGGTACTCTTACCTTCACATTCATCTCTTCTTGATCTACTGCCTATTATGCTCGACTAGTCCATGGTCTCTCATGACATGGCCTGAGCATCAGCCTAATAATTAGTGGCCCTAGTCCTCCTGACTCCCATGTCTCTCCCACTTGCTAATACTAAAATGTGGTCATCACTATAGGTGCCATTCGATGAGGCAATCCCATCTATCTTGGTAATCATGCCATCAGATGCATATCCATCCACTAAGTATAATGCCCTATCACTTCTATCAATGCCAAATATGGTGTTATTATCTCCTAGCTAGGCCATATCATAATGATGTGCCCATATAACTACCATATTTTCTTGTCTTACCATTTAAAATGATGTCACATGGGGTGCAGCCCATGCTACCTAGTCTTATCTCCATCTATGAACTAGAGGTAACCTATCATTGACTGCATGGGGCACCCCAACCAACTGATACATGGGGACCTCTTATAGATCCATACCATCAATAATATAATCAATCCCATTGAATTATAACCTCTAGAAAACATCCCATACATGTCATGCATGAGTTGTACCTAGATTATAGATCCCAATTCATATAGCACACTCTGCTCTAATATCATCTATTTCAAGGCTATCACAAAAAGTGGTACCTTACCATCTGACTTATGGCACAACACCTATGTTATCACAGTCCTATAAAAACCTATTAGATATCTAGAATATATAATGTATATACATTAAACATATTATCCCTCAATCCAAGGTGTATTATCTCCAAGACCATTGCCCATATGGCTAAGGCTCTCCTCTTCTCATTACTATCAGGTACTCCTGTGACTATGAGTGTCCCTAATATGGGTAGTCATAAGATAACATGTACATATTCTAAATTGATACCCACCTCTATGGTCTCCTCTTCCACCTCCCACTTGAAGGTGTTAGTCAATCATTCCTAGCATCTTAGGAACATTACTAGCAAATTTGAATTAAGTTGTATCCTACACATCTCCATGATACCTCCTAAACCTATGATAATCAATCTGACTTTATCCTCTATAGATAAATTCTCTAATAAGTTTGGGAGCCATGATGCATCCACCAAACTCTAGAATCTTGGATTCCCCTGCAATTAAGAAAGAATAATAGATGTATTAGATCCTTCATGTCTTTTATAATCAAAATACATTCATTTCAAATACAAAAACAAGCTTCATTTGTTTCATTTATTCATTTTTTAATCAATTAGACCTATTTTTAGCCTAATTGGCCGCTTTAGTCATCAGTTAATCATTTTGGGCCATTCTATCACTCTTTTGGCATTTTTTATACATTTTTGTACTATTTTGGTTCCCTAGTCAAACACTAGTTTGACTAGAATTTCCCTATTTTGACTTGATTGCCTTAAAAATATAAATTTAACCCCTTTATTTTTCCCCTCTTAGTACTAAGTTATCACAATGACTTTTTCTGTTAGGTTGGTAATAATATACTAGGTTGGTAGTCTAGAAAACAAACTACATCAGCACATACCTACTAGGTTGATAGTGTGGATTTTGACACTTTTTAGCCTACTAGCTCAGCTAGGTTGACCTAGTTATTTTTCCCTACTGACCCCTTACATTTTGCAAAATAAATGCCTTTTGGAAATTATTTCCCCAAACCCTTCAAACACATTTCTATAAATGTTTTTTCCTACCTTTAGCATTTGATATGAGTTCATTATGATGTCTAGGAATGATTTCAAATATAAATTTCTATAATATACTTAAAATCATTAAAATACTCAAAAGCTAGCTTAAGATTCTCAATTGCTTACCTATAGTACACCTGATACCACTGCTGTAGGTCCCTCTCATCTAGCCTATCATCTCCTCACCATCTTAGCTTTTTTTTCTATCATAGCTCTTTTTCTCTCCTTCACAAGTCAAAATACCAAATGAATTTCATTTCAACCTATTTAAAATCACTTTTCAAAAATCTTAATCTTTCAAATCTTTTCCATCAAATTCCTTGTTTTGCCTCTATCTTTATTTTTACTCGTCTATTTTCCAAACCAAAAAATATTTTGGAATCATGATGACATAGAAAATAATTTCCACTAATATATTCCTATCTACCAAAAATTTTGATTTTTATCTATTTTTTAAACTAACTTCTACATGTTCACCTCATGTTCTTCACATTGGACACCTTCACTTCTCTCACAATCTACTTCTTTATCTATATCACTAACGTAAGTAAAGGTATATGTTTTCCAATTCTTTCCTTTAATTTATCTTATTTTCTCCTTATTGCATCTTACTTATCATCAGCATTATGTGTTACCATATTCTATTCTTAAAGCACCACCCTGTGTTACACTCACATAACACATGATGAACTTTGAGTGGGGCATATGTATACACATAATATTTTCAAACTTTTATGGATTTCTAACACTTTTTATCTTACAGGGACCCATCGAGTCTCATTCTCTTTGAGTGCATTCCTTAAGGGGTGCACTGGGAAATGGGTGGGTAGACCATTACTGCTTCATAGGATTGTTGTCCCTTTTGCCACTTGTTATCTACACACTTGTCTCTTAAAACCATTATCCATAATCTTGTTCTTCTCTATTTTACCCTTTCTAGTCACTTTCTACATTTTATCCTCCTATTCCTCACCTTAATCCCTTTTTGTCAGTCATTTATGCTAGGTTGACTGGGTCGACCCTGTATAATTTTGGGTTATTTTAACTTAGGAATTAGTTTAGCCTTTAGCTGACCTAAATCATGACTGAATGAATTATTGTCCAAAATGTTGCTAGGTTAACTGGATCAACCCTGTCATCCAAGATTTTTTGAAGGGTTAAGGGTCAAATCTACTATATATACAATTTCATTTCCATAGTTTATTATGATAAGAAGAATAAGTAAGATTGAATGGACATTTTCTTATTGGCCATTATACTTGAGAAGAAAATCTTAGGGTTCCATACTTTATTTGGAGATACAAATCTTGTCGTATGGATAAGTCTTTTAGATGCATTGATAGGTTGTGTAGCTTAGATCTAATTTGTCTATGTTATCCTTACATACCACAACAACCTCTTTCGAATCACCTTGGCCAAGGGAGAGATTAAGGTTTGGTGGGTTTATATTTAAAGTTAAGTATTTTAACTTTGTTTCTCATTTGTAAAATTTGATAGATATGCATTTTTACTTTTCTTCCATGTATTAGGATTCTGTATACATTGACATGATTATATGTCTTATATGCATGTTTAGTTTTATTTTTTCTAACCCCCACTTTATGCCATAAGATTTGGTGAGCACTAGATTAGATTTACTTTAATTGTTATTAGTTTAGGTGAAATATCAAAACTCAGGACCCCCTTAGGGTTATTGCATTATTGTGTTAGATTGGAGGTTTTAGAACCCTTCTTAACATAGTATATTATGGCAAGAGATCCCCTAATTAGGTATAAAATATCTCCATATTGGTCATGTTCCTACTTAATAAATGTATCCCCAATTATAATTTTATGGTATGAGCTATATTCTCTAAGTTAGGATTGATTTATAGACATGATGCATTTTTTATTACATACAGAAGATAACCCTATGGGATGATAGGATCACTCTAAATATTTCCATTGGTAACTCACCTTTTATACTTATCTATATAAGAGAATATAAGATGGCCATTTCAATTGAGTTACCAGTTCTTGAGTTGACACATCAAATTGAGATAATGGAGAATGATCATATGGAGATAAGATTGACAAAACCAATGGCATTGGAGGAAGTAAGAGATCATGTTATGCACATCATGGATTGTCACCAAGCACAAGTGAAAAGAAACTTTGACAAGAGATTTATCTCAAGAACATATCAAGAAGGAGATATTGTCTTAAATTGGGATGATGATATAGATAATCTTGATAAGTAGATTAAATTCGATGCATTATGGAGTGGACCATATGTTATCATTACTTGGAAAGAGCACAATGCCTTTCATATTGAAATACTCGATGCATAATAATTGATTATCTTAGTCAATTAGATACACTTGAATCCATGTTATTGAGTTAAATTTTACAAATTTTTATATATTAGAGTATGTATTTGTGTTCCCTAAGTGCTCCATGCACAAGTGTGTGTCTTGTTTGCTTTGTGTTGTTCCTTCCTCCAAGTGTCTTATGAAAAATGTGTGGTGTGGTGTTTTTTTTGTATTTATATAGTTCAAATTGTTTCAAATAGGTTTTCAATTCTTATTTTAAGTCATTAATCCATATCCCAATGAAATTACTAAGCCACTAGTCTAAATGCATAGTCAAGCATGCATTCCTAGGAGGTCACCAAAGATGTTAGCCAAATTTTGGCTACCATAGACTAGGTTCATCAAAAACTTGACTTGTCATGTTTTATAACCTTTTTCATAGCCCTTCCATGCCTTTTGAGGTCTTAAAATGGTCTATTTGAGGTCTTATTATCAAAAGTTAAGTTTATTTTGACAAGATTAAGGTAATGGTTTATATTTGTCTTATGTTAGTCTAGTCATAATGTGAACATGAAAAGATGGAATCAAATGATGTCAAAGGTTCATAAGTTTATATTAAAATAATTCTACCCATTCTACCCCTTCAACACCTTACATGAACATTTCATATATGTTTGGAGAAGTTAAGGTTGATTTACAAAGTTTAAGGTAAAGGAAGTTGAAGAGAAAAGTGCATATAACTAACTCCAATATTTATCAAAGATAAAAAAGATAAAATATCCATAAAAAGATAAAATATCCATAAATATCCATTTTTTGAGAATTTATATAACTTTAAAATATGTTAGGAATGTCAGATGATGTCAGTTTTTTGGTTTCAACACTCAAATTAAGAGAATCACTCTTTTACATGCAGTTATAAGCACTTGTACAAACTTGGAAAATACATTTGCATTTGAAAATGTTTTATGAGTTTCTCTTCATATTCCATAGGTCAAATCCATGCTTGGAGTGTAATTATAGGTCTAATAAAGGCAAAACCACATTCTCTCTCCCATCACTCCCTTGGCAAGTTCACAAAGGCAAATTTCAAGTTCTCATTATGTACAGTATAGTGGGAGTTGGGAAAGAAAATTTTTACTAGAGGATGTGGTCATAATGACCTTAAAATTCATATCCATAATGATTATATCGGTGGATCCTTATTTATTAATAATTGTTAAGAGTGTAAGTAGGTCACTATGTCTTGTTCATTCAAATAGGTTCTAGGTTTCCCTTTATTTCTTCAATTTAGAGTTCAATGGAAGAAAATAACTTTTATGAGGTGATTTTTAGGATAAAATGAGTCATTTTAATGTTAGATTCATCAATAAGCTCAACTATATGATGTGTATTCAGCAAATAAATTGGCACCTCAAGCATGTTTGAACATCACCACTCCAACTGCAAGCATTTTAATTGGATATTAAATACTATCATCCTCAGAACTTATCAAGTACGTCATAAGTCATGGAAAACCTTTCATTTTTAGACAATATATGTGCCTTCTCTTTAAAAAGTGGTTTCCTTATAGATAACCCATGCTAGCATGGTTCATGTTCTTTAGAGGCATGGTGTAGTAGATGAATGGTTTCCTATAGGACTGATTGCTAAACTTGGCCCCAAATAGCAATGAAAAAGTAAATGATGGAATGTGATATAGTATGGAATAAATTGGATGTATAAGTGAATGAGAGTAGCATTCAAATATATTCTCAAAGAAATATTGGGATAAGTTTTATCCACCCATAAGTATGCATACCTGTAGATGGACATTCATGGATTATAAACCTCATATTGAAGATATACAGGTAGTGGAGGACATGGTGTAGGCCAATAAACATTCATATAACCTTTATAAATATCACAACATCAATGTGAAGATCATGAGTGAGTACATAAGCTCCAACGTTCATACATGATCCTTATACATGAAATGACCTCAGCCACTGGCTTGTGTATACAATTGGGCAAGCTTTAAACTGCATATTATTTATTAAGAGGTCCATAATCATATTTAAGGCATGATAAAGTAAGGGACATGAGTTGATACAATCATATAGTGGCAAAGACTCAAGAAATAAGTTACTAACAACCTATTCAAATAAAAGTAAACCTAAAGGTTCTAGACATGTAGATCCTCATTTTGAGTGAAAAACTAATTGTTCACATGAAGAAGAGTATGTGAAGATAACATGATTTTGTATAGGTATTAAAGAATAAATAAATAAATAAATGGAAACACTTATTCTATATGAGGGTCAAAAGGGTTGAGCACACACCACACTAAGAGGGGGGTAAATTAGTGTGTAATAATAATTTAATTTCTTACTAATTAACTTTCATAAAGAAACCATTCACATAAGAACAAGTAAATTAACAACATATATTTTACATGGAAACCCTTATAGGATAAAATCATGGAGAAAGGACTGTTTGGATCACTATCCAAATCCAACCATAAATTAATAATTATTTTTACAAAAGTTTTGTAGGTACCAACCTACTTGGAGACACCAATCCCCAATGCCAAGCACCAACTTGTAAATAGACACCAATCTCTTTGAATTTAAGCACCAAATTCACTACCAAGTACCGACTTAGTCAAAGACACCAATCTCTCTCAATTAAATCACCAACTTCACTACCAAGCACCAACTTAATAAAAGATATTGATATCTCTATTTTGAGGCACCGACCTCAAATAATTTCCACCTTCTCACTAGTGCTTTATCAATAAATGATGTCACAATAAATTTTTGATATTCTCCCTCTTCTCTCTCTTCTTCCTCTTATTCTCCTTGTGTATGATAGAAATAATTATTTCTCCACTTCAAATCTGCAAGTGTTTGTATGATATATCTTTTTATTCTCCACACACTTACTTCCTTCTCTTCTTCACATATCTCACACTTCCACTTCCACTAGATAATTTCTCCAAATAATATATATATATATATATATATATATATATATATATATATATTTATTTATTTATTTATATTTATATTTATACCTTATTTATTCCTCTTTGCAAGGGTGTGATTTATCCCAAGGGATACGACCTCTCCAAAGGTGGTCGACCCTTTATTTTAGATTATTATTCATTAGAATTGGGTGGAAATTTTTATTTCCAAAACTTGGATGATAAAAAACGTGGTCATCCATAATTTAATATAAATGAATTTAACTCCATTTCAATGTTGCTCTTAATTCTTCAAAAACTTCTCTTCATTATTTAAACACTAATCTTCACACTGGGTGAGTCCAAAACTACTCAATGAGTCTGAAGCTACTAACTAGGAGAGTCTAAATCTGCTAATTGGGTAAGTTCAAAGCTACTAAGTGAGTCCAAAGCTTTGGGTGAGTTCAAAGCTACTGAGTTAGTCTGAAGCTCTGGTTGAGTCTAAAACTTTGGGTGAGTCTAAAGTAGTGAGTCTATAACTTTCCCTTTACTTTTCCTTTGACATCAATTACAATATTCCAAGAATATCCCTCTTTATCATTGATGGTAATCCTATAGAAAAAATAGTACATGAACTCCCCCTTGTTGTATTTCTCCTCCTTTACTCCCCCTATCTTCAATTATCCACCTTTGACATCAATGTCAAAGGGATGTTCTCAAATGGATCATGGGAAACATCCATGTCAACTTATTCAACATCACCACAACTGAATGATTGTCTTTTTGCTCTTCCCTATCCTTCTAAATAATTAATTCTTATTCTCTCATTTTATCTCCTTGAATTTGATCAAATATGGGAGTTTTGACATCATCTACATCCATATTGATTATCGATAGCTACTCAAATGGTAACTCCTCTTTTCCACTTCCCTTTCTATCTGCATATCATGCTCTATTTTCTCATTCACATTCCCATCTTGATCACTTGCTAGATCTAAGCTACCTTCTACAACCTATAATTAAAATTGGCCCATGCCTATTGTAGGCTATTCTACACCCTTACTGATTTTATTCTACTATAGCTTCTACAATATATATAATTATTTTAACATTGAAAACTCTAATTCATAATGGATTCATTCTCTATGATTAGTATTCTTCACTCATTGAATTCCAAGACACAAAATTTCATTTTATGCTTTGTTCCTACTTCTCTGACTTATTTCTAATCATAGTACCATCATTTACATCATCACTCTCACAAAGAATATTCATTAGCTGATATTTCTTTGTCTTCTGAATGTATATCACCAAAGAAACTATGGAGATAAAAGGTAATCTAGTTATTAGCTCCCACGAAATTGGTGCATTTTCTTATGAGCTTAGTGATACTTCTTGTGCATGAAATGCAGTTTGCACAAGCATAGTTCTCTCTATTTATTTCTATTGCTTCCTCTTCCAAACTTTTATAGGTTCTTCCTTTTTCTTTCCAAGGGTATCCAGATTATTGATTTGTCTAGTAAGTTTCACAAAACCACTTCTAAAGAAGCGTATTGTATGTCCATAGTTATTACACTTATAACATCTGACATTGTAATCTTATAAAGGAGAAAATGGATTAGAGTTTATATTTGAAGATCTATAAGAACTTATGTTATTGTTCCACACAAAATCATTTCTTGCACATGATTTACAATCTCTTACTTTATAACCAAAATGATTACATAAATAGCACTAACCATAAAAGGAAATCTAGAACCTGGTCATATGTGTCTGCCTTGGAGTAAATGATCATATGAATGTATTTCTATCCATGTTACCTTCATGAATAATTATGTTTTTTTTAGGAATTTAATTTTATTTCATCTTATTGATAGGACTTTTGATAAGGCTTTTTAGGGCTTCAACATAACTCTTTGGTTTTTCTTCATTTCACTTCTTTGGTGCCTCATTTGAGTCTTCTTTATTTTCCATCTGATTTTCCTTATATCTAAGACCAATCTCTATCAATGATCACCTCTATCAATTTATAATACCATCCAAAATCTTAGTACTATTTTAAAACTTAAGACTCCTATTCAACTTAGTCATCATTTTCTCTAATTCTTTCATTAGGGAGACAATATTAGACTCTAACTTCTTATAGTTCTCTTCCTTTGTCTTTAGCTAAATTCTTGATTATTCTTACATCCTTTTTTCCTCTTAAAATTGAGTCTTTAAGTCAATGATAATAATTTCTTATTCCTCAAAGACTTGGGACATTTTTTATCTTGACTCAAAATCCTCTTTTTCATACTTTTGCAGCTACAATTTTTACTTCAAATTTATTTTCTCAAGCTACTTGATCTCACTCAAGGCACAAATGTGTTCTCCCTCAAGATCCACTTCTCCTTTATTTTCATCATATTATTTTTCTTCTAAATCCATAGCTTCTTTTCCTTCACTGACAAAGGTGTCTTCATTTTCCATGACATCACTCTTTGTTTTTATTACCATAAATAAAGTTTCTTTATTGTTGCATCTAATATGTGCTCATCGCTCTCCTTAGTTAAGCTAATATCCTTTTTGGAATAGAGGATCTTATTATGCTTACCAAAAAATTTCTTATATTCATTTTATTTTAACCTTTTATTGTATTAAGGTTTTCTTTCCTTCTTATTCCTTTCCTCATTATCGTTATTATCCTTATGTGGACATCTATCATCAAAGTGCCCTATTTTACCACAATTAAAACACTTGAAAAGTAGCTTACATTTGTATTTATCAGATCCCTTTTTAAGATTTCTAAAAAATAGGGCCTCCTTCTCATCTTCTTCATTATTGGTGCTATCACTTAATTCAATCTCTTTATATTTCCCTTTCTTAAAAGATTTGAAATGTGCTTCCTTTTTAGATGATTTTTCCTCTTCAATCCTCATCTCATAATCCATGAGTATCCCATGTAGCTCATCAATTATTAATGAGTCTAGATCCTTTATTTTTTCAATATCAAAAACTTTTGCATCAAATATTAAGGATAGAGACCTTAGTACCTTTTAAACTATTATGAAATATTCAAATTTTTCACCAAGCCCTCTGATGGTGTTAATAATCTCATCCACATGAAGCAGATAGGCTACAATGTTTTCATCCTATCTCATCTTCAAACTTTCAAACTATTTCCTATGAGTTTAAATATTTTCCATATTTATTTTTTTATCTCCCTAATATATGGTCTTAAGTTTATCCCAAATCTCCTTAGCCAAGTCGCACTCCATTACTTTTACAAACTTAGATTCTGAAAAACCACATAGAATAGCATTCATGGATTTTGTGTTAGTTTCATTAGCCTTTTTTCCTACTATATCTATTAGTGAATTCTACGACACTATGTATCTATCCACATATGCTTACCAAATGTCAAAACAAAGGGACATTAGATATTTCATCATCCTTATACTCTAGAATGTGTAATTTGGCCCATTAAATAGTGGAGCCTTATTGGTGGAGAAACCTTCCTACACTTGATAATTGACCATGTGTGCTTTCAGGATCTACCTTCTAGTGGTTAAAATTATCCTGAAGGAACCTCGATCTAATATCGATTGTTGAGCACACATCACACTAAGAGGGGGTGAATAGGTGTGTAATAATAATTTACTTTCTTACTAATTAACTTTCATAAATAAACCATTCACATAAAATAAGTAAATAAAAAACACAATAATTACATGAAAACCCTTTTGGGAGAAAACCACAAAGAAAAGACTTCTTGAATCTAATATCCAAATCCATCCATAGATTAATAATTATTTTTACAAAAGTTTTGTAGGCACCAACCTACTTTGAGACACCAATCCCCAATTCCAAATACCAACTTAACTCTAGACACCGATCTCTTTGAATTGAAGAACCAACTTCACTATCAAGTACCAAATTAGAAAAAGACACCAATCTCTCTCAATTGTAACATCAACTTCATTGCCAAGCACCAATCTAGCAAAAGACATTGATCTCTCTCATTTGAAGCACCAACATCACTACCAAGTACTGACTTAGTGAAATACATCGATCTCTCTATTTTGAGGCACTGACCTCACTTAAATAATTTGCACCTTCTCATAACTAATTTGTTAATAAATGATAACATAATCAAGATTCACTCTTATCCTTCTTCTCTCTTCTTCATATTCTTCTCCTTGTTTATGATGTTGGTGTAGGCCTTTTTCCCATGGGGTTTTGCCTACATGGTGCATTAGCTTGCTTAGGGCTCTAGATGTCATTTGGTTTACTTGGAAATATTATTCCCACATTCACTATAATGTGTGGTATCTTTCCCTCTCCAACCTATATATGAACCTCTTTCACTTCATATTTCTAATGCAATATATTGTGTGAATTATTGGAGCATTCATGTCTTGGTGCAATTGTTTCTCTTTGATTCCATTCTCACAACTATGTGTGTTTGCTCTATATTGTCTTGAATAATGTGTGTCTTAAATTTCATCTTAAATTAGTGCATTTATTTGGATTATCATTCTTGGAACTCATCCTAATATGGTATCAGAGCAGATCTAGATTTGAGTATTGCCTAGTTTTTTTATAAATTTTCATTTCAAATCTTGGGTTCATTTGATTTCAATTTAGATCTCTCAATTTTACCATTTACATTCTATTGTATTAACTATATAAGGAGATTTGTTTTAGATTTTAGGTTTTGAATCCATCATTAATTGTGTTATTGAGGTATTTAAACCTCCAAGTGTATTAGTCTTTGCATCAACTCGTGTGGGTGCTATCTTTTTTAACCCATTATACAAGATCCTTGTATTAAATACATAAGCATTTTGGAACCACCTTGGAGTCAAAAATTAATGTAAAAATGTATTAGTGTTGTTGTAAAATGTTTAGGTACACATCCAACTTAAGGAAGCTTTATGACCTAGTCACAACCCTCTCTACTCTTAGATCCTTACTACACCTTCCTCCAATAGCCTGTACAGCCTTTTTGACCTACATGAACTCTAACTCAAACAACTGTTATACATCTAAGGATGTGCTTTTGAGTCTAATTATAAAACCAATGTTTTGAAGGAATTGAGAGAAAATGTTTTGTTGTCACTTAGAACACACCTTTCTTCCGTGCCCAAAAATCTGCATCAGCGTCCCACAACCAAACTTTTATCCATCAACCTCCTCATGGCTAGTTCTTTCCATATTTTAATGGATTTTTAGGGATTATGCATTTTATGTTGCCTCTCTAAATCTCTTTTCAAGACATTTGGGATCCATGGCCTGGCATAAATCCTTGTTGCATCCATTTCTCAACCTTATAAGAAGTTAAGCAAATAAAGAGCCTGCCAAGAAGGATAGTGAGGATCAAGAGTTGTTGTAGTGACTTATTATGTTAATTATGGTGTTTTATAAGCTCTTGAAAGACTTTTATGATGGTGTTCTCAACCCATGATCTAGGTGGCCACAACATGCAAAGGCGTGTTGACCCTTCCACTACCTATCTAAAGGCATTTTGATTCTTCCACTGCCTATTAAACAAGTGTGCATGTATAACAGTGTTGTACAACTTATTTTATCATATATTTAGTCAAAAACCTAAAATTATACACTAAATATTTTTAAAATTCATTATTTTTTAATCATTATTTTTAAATAGCTATTTTATTTTTCCATTAGTGGCATGTTTATACTATGAAAGCATATAAGGGCAAGTACAAAGAATATTTTGACTTTTGTTGATGTGAGGAGATCCATCATTATTTGTCGATTCTAATGAGTGGTTGCAAGGCATATTTTTCCTCACCTAAGGGTACTTTTTTTAAGTTTCAAATGCAAGTTTTTAGTCAATGGGCCTATTTATGGGAAATTATATTGTTAATATCTTGCAAATGGTAACTCAAAATTGAGTATCATCTTTTTCAAAAGTGTTTATTTTTTATTTCCCATGAATTGAGACAATTTTCCTTGAAAAAACACTACTTTATAAAGTGACAAAATTTAGGGGGGGTACCTAACATAATTTTAGGGGGGTTGTATTATGGTTGTAATTTTGTTATGTAATTCTCTCCTTTTATGCACATTTGATTTCTATAAAAACAACAACAAATGCATTAATCTTAATTTTTAAATGGATCTTGACATTTTTAATTCACTCATAGCCTTCAACTACAAATAATACAAAAGTAAGATTATAATGGTTCTTAGAAGTAAAGGGTTGTTTTGTATAACTATGGGGGTAGAAGTTGAGCCCATAGTTGAAGTAGATAACATAAAATGGTTTAATAAATATGATGAAGATTTTAGGATATTATATCTTTCAGTGTTATTAGAACTCTTGTTTCACATAGATTTTTCTAAATCTCCCAAAGAAGTATGGGACACCCTAGTTAGCTTGTTTGGGAAAATTGACACCAGAAGGGGTCATGAGCTTGAGATTGAGATAATTAGTTTGAGCCCTAGAAACTTTGACACATTGGATGAATTATTCACCAATAATAATTCACTTATATTGTAGTTAAAAGAGTGTGTAATTGAGAAGAAAGATGAGCAGTTAGTTCTTTCTATGCTTACAAAACTAGGACCTAATTACTCTATATTTGGTTTTACCTTTTATATGACCAAGAGAGCTATAGAAGCCAATTAGAAAATGACATCCTTAAATGAATTCATTGAAAATTTAACTAAGGAACATGATAAATTGATCTATATGGGAACCCTCAAATCTTTCAAACCTTTAACCCTCATTGTTAGGAATAGGAAATAGAAAGCCTCTACTAACAAGGATAAGAAATAGAAGAGTAAGGATCCTACGAAGAAGAAAGAATAGAAAACCACTACGAAAACTAGCACTAAAATGTCATCCTCTAAAGGGAAACCTAAGAGAGAAAAGGTTAAGTGTTATTATTTAAATAATAATGGGCATGATGAGCACAAGTATATGAAGAAATAGATGGACTACCTTACACATATCCTAGAGAAAAATAATATAGGGTTCCCTGAGTCTGTCAAGCAGTCATCATCAACCAAAGAATCTTCTAAGTCAAAGGAAAAAAGGAAGAATAAATCTAAGGGTAAATATTTAGCTGAAGTGGCTTCCACATCTTCTTCATCTTGGGCTATCAACTCTAGTGTTTCATACCATATGGGTTCATCAAAGGTTGAATTTCTTGACTTAGAGCCCTGTAACATGTCCTCTATCACTTTCAGTGATGACACTCTAGTAGAAGTTGCAAGAAGAGGTACTATTGAAGACAAAGGTGTAACATTCATAAATTTTCTAAGTGTACCTTCACTATCAACTAATCTTCTTTCAGTGTATCATATTACCCACATAGGGTAGGGCATGAGAGTCAAGTTTACACTAGATTTAGTTAAGATTGGAGAGATACACAGTGAATCTATAGTTGCATTTGGGAGGGCTAATCACCATTTTAGGATATACACCTTCTCCCATTTTTCTTTAGATATTCCTACTACCACATTACTTACCCCTTAAGATGGAGTTAGCAGGCTATGGCATGAGTAGTTTGGCAATCTTAACTACCACTATCTTGAGAAAGTAAGTCAGTAGGATACGGTTACAAACTTGCCTAGAGTTAAATTATTTGAGGGACTTTGTGAGGGTTGTGCCCTTGGCAAATATTCTGAAGAGAAATTTGACAAAGGCAAATCTAGGAGAGCTTTAGTACCTTTTGAGTTGATTCACAATGATGTCATGGGGTAGTTTCCCCATCCTTATTTTATCAAGGCTAGATACACCCTCACCTTCATTGATGAATTTTCTAGATACACATGGGTATACTTTCTTAGATAAAAGTCTAAAGTTTTTTATAATTTTTGAGACTTTAAGGCTCTAGCTAAGAAGAAATCTAGAAAGTGCATCAAAATCCTTCAAACAAATAAAGGAGGGAGTACATCAAACATAGATTTGAGTAATTTTATAACACTAAGGGGATTGATCTTCAGAGGATAGTACCATACAATCCTCAATACAATGGTGTACCAGAATGCAAAATTGGTCCTTAAAGGAGATGTCCAACCGTATGATTCACTATAGATTATTGGCTCCACAATTATGGGTAGTAGCCATCAATTTTGCATGTTAAATTTAAAACCTAGTTCCTCACAAAGATTTAAAGGGCATAACTCCTTATGAAGATTGACATAATAGGAAAATGGAGGTGTATCATTTTAGGGTCTTCAGATCATTGACAATGGTGCGCATTCCCCAAAAGAAATGTAAAGTTATGGAGGTTCAATTCAAACCTTACATATTTATTGGGTATCTAGATGGGGTCAAGGGTTATATACTTCTTCATCATATGACTCATTAGTTGTTCATTGAGAGGAGTGTTAGGTTTTAGGTGAGTCCCACTAATTCTTTACTTGATACTTATCATTCCATCAGTTTCACTCAGCTTGGATAAGCAGTTTGAGGATTCAAATCATTCATAGTAGGTTCCTGAGGCAAAGGTCACCTCTTCTTCTTCTTCTTCTTCTTCTTCTTCTTCTAATTTTGATAGTGATCAAAATTATGGGGAGTCATCTTCATCTACTTATAGGCATGTATCAGAGGATGAGGATTTAGTACGTGACTCACCCATTTTAGGCCCTCTTTGGGCTAGTAGACACTTGAGAGTGTGAGCACTTAGGCAGGGGATCTATATGATGATATATACTTGAAGAGACTTTTAGAGAGGATCACATGTCTTTTTTACTTCTATGATGGATCCATAGACTTTTAGAGATGCTTCATGCATACATAAGTGGGATAGATCCATGGATGAGGAATATGATTCTTTAATTAACAATCACACCTAGGATTTGACTTATCTTCCTAAGGGAAAGAAGATGGTTTGATGTTGTTGGATATATCAGACCAAGTTTTTTATAGATGGGTATGTTGACAAGTATAAGGTTAGCATAGTAGCCAAGGGATTTTCATAAGTAGTCGACATCGAATACTCAAGGACCTTTTCACCCATGGCCAAGATGACTTTGATCATACTCACACTTGTTGTAGCTACAACACATAGATGGAGTGTACATCAAATAGACAGGAAGAGTGTATTTCTTCATGGATGCTTTGAGGAGGATATCTACATGGAGTATCCACCTAGTTTTTTTTGGGAATATTATTTAGTGTGTAAACTTAGGAAATCCATTTATGGCCTCAAATAGGCCCCTTGAGCCTATTATCCCAAAATGGATTCCTTCTTTCTTACATTAGGTTTCACTAGATGTCATTCAGGCCCCAATGTGTACTTATTTTAGTAGGATGATTCATTATTGATACTAGTTTTATATGTTGATGTTTTTTTATCATAGGGAGTTCTTTAACTATCTCACTAGTGAAGAAAACTCTTTAGGATAGATTTGCCATGACTAACTTGGGCCTATTACACTACTTCCTTAGCATTGGGATCACTTAGATAGATTCAGGTATTTCACTTACATAGCCCAAGTAATCTCTTGACCTATTAACATGGTTTCATATGGTTAACTGTAAGCTATATCTAACTCCATTCCTATCTAGAGTCAAGTTTGATGTGGATTATTCTACTACATTAGTCAATGGTACTTTGTATTGACAACTTATTGGTAGCCTTATTTACTTGAATCACACTAGATTCGACATCTCTTATGTTGTTGGCATTGTTTTAAGATTCATGTAGGAACCCCATGAGTTACACTAAAAATTAGCTAAGAGGATCATACACTATATTTAGGTTTCAAACAAGTATGGGATACACTACAGGGTTGGTTTAGATTTTTACTTGGTCAACTACATAGACTCAGATTCAGTTGGTAACACTGAGAGTCATAAGTCCACTTTAGGTTATAGTTTTTCATTGGGTTCTAGCCCCATCA
Organism: Torreya grandis; assembly: GCA_037957365.1. Lineage (NCBI taxonomy): Eukaryota > Viridiplantae > Streptophyta > Pinopsida > Cupressales > Taxaceae > Torreya > Torreya grandis. The sequence continues at coordinate 133,267 of JARHVA010002067.1, forward strand.
GTTGGTCAAGCAATAAGTAAAAAACCATTGCTCTATATTCTAAAAAGGTACAATATAGGGGATTTTTTAACATAGCTACTAAGGTTATTTGGCTTTAAGGGATTCTTTTTGAGCTTGGTATCTAGATCAGGTCGCTTATAGTCATATTTTATGAAAACCAAATCACCATTTAGATTAGCAAGAATCTTCTCCTTTATTAGAGGACCAAACACATCAAGATTCACATGCACTTCATTCAAGATCTGATTCATGAGTAGGTCATTGACTTAGTATTTTACTAGTCTTCAAATTAGGTTATTGATATCTTCACCAAACCTTTTATTGAGATAAAATTCATTCCTATATGATCTCTTATTATGGTGTAATATACTTTAGAAACTTCATCATCTTCAAGGGGGCATTATAGCCTCTTCACTTATTCATTTATCTCTTTTGGAGGGAGTTTTTCCCACTGAGTTTTCTCTTCTCTATGTATGAGGGATTACATTTTACATGGGTACGTTATCAAACCTTATTTCTAGGACCCATTTTTTGTATCATCACCCACCTAATCTATGCTTATGGGGGGTGTTGGTGTAGTCCTTGTTCCCATTAGGTTTTTCCTACATGGTTGTATTAGCTTGCTTAGGGCTCTAGAGGTCATTTGGTTTGCTTGGGAATATTAGTCCTATATTCACTAGAACGTGTGGTATTTTTCCCTCTCTAACCTATATATGCACCTTTATACTTTTATATTTATAATGTAGTATATTGTGTGAATTATTGGAGCATTTGTGTCTTGGTTTAATTGTTTCTCATTGATTTCATTCTTATATCTTCATGTGTTTACTTTATATTATCTGAAATAATACATATCTAGAATTTCATCTTGAATCAGTGCATTCATTTGGATCATCATTCCTTGAACTCATCTTGATATATGATAGATATAATTATTTCTCCACCTCAAATCTACATGTTTTTGTATGATATATATTTTTATTTTCCACACACTTGTTTCCTTCTCTTCTTCACATATCTCACACTTCCACTTCCATAACATACTTTCTCTCCAACTTCTCTATATATTTATACCTTCCTTATGCATCTTCAAAATGGGGTGATTCCTCCCAAGGGATACAACCTCTCCAAAGGTGGTTAGCCCTTCATTTTAGATTATCATTCATTAGACATGGGCAGATATTCTTATTTCCAAAACTTGGATGTTAACAAAGGTAGTCATCCATCATTTAGTATAAATGAATTTAACCCCATTTAAATGTTGATCTTCATTCTTAAATCACTAATCTTAATCCTTTAAAAAAATTATTCACACTAGATGATTCTAGAGTTGCTGGGTGAGCCTAAAGTTATTGATTGGGTGAGTCCAAAGCTACTGACTAGGTGAGTCTAAAGTTGTTGATTGAACGAGTCTAAAAATGCTAACTGGGTGAGTATAAAGTTTCTAAATGGGAAAGTCTAAAGTTATTAAGTTATTCCAAATCTATGGGTGACTCCAAAGTGACTAAGTGCATCAAAATCTTTGGGAAACTCTGAAGCTACTAAGTGAATTTGAAGCTTTGGGTGAGTCCAAAGCTACTAATTGAGTCCAAAGATCTAGGTGAGTTTGAAGATATGGCAAGTCCAAACTAGATATTTTGTAGCTTGCCCTTCACTTTGATTTTGACATAAATGAAAATATTCTAAAAACAAAAAAAACATTGAGATGATTGATGTCACTAAAGAGACCTATAGGCCCAAACTCTCATATACAAGCCTATGTTTGAGAACAAGGAGGAAAAATGCTTGTAGATGCCATGTGAGGTCAAAGATATTCTATAATTATGAGAAGGAGATAGATATATTTCTCTAGTATTGTTTGAGACCATCAAGGTGATAAAAACAAATAGGTAATGGTCTATTCTTAAATTTTAATCTGATACCCAGATAGAGACTTACAGCCCTGTTTGAGGACATACTTGAAGAAGACTAATTTCTAGGTGAATGAGAGTTAGGATTTCCTTTGGAGGTTTTATAAAAAATTTAAAATATTCTCATTAAAATTAGATTTTTTAGTAAATAATGAAAGGGAAAAACTCAATAGTGAAGGCCAAAAGAGGCCTACAAGCTTAAAACCCTCAAAGGACTAGTACATTCATTGAAACTATAATATTGAACCTATGAAGACTAAAAATTCAATAAAAAATATACTAAAATGTGGTTAGGAATTTTTCACACACCATGAAGATAGTTGAAACCAAATTTTGTAGTCTGAGGGGTCTTGTTCACACCAAACCCTATTCTCAGTCCTCATATAGTCAACTAGCCTGAGAGGCTATTTTTGATTGATCATAACTCCTTGGAGGAGTTTCATGGTGATAAAAGGTAATTAGAGGTGATAGAGATGGTCTCTAAATTCAATTTCTTGTAATTTTTTCAATCTATCACTTGCCTACCTCTATGAATCATCCCTAAGACTAGAGGTCTAACCAAACCCCATTTTTGTCTTATGAAAGAGTTCAAAGGTCATCTTATTTTTCTTAGAAGTGTACTAAGGGTTTTCATGGGAGATAAAGATAATAGGAGTTTTATATGGGTCCCCATAATCCCAATTTTTGGTATTTTTTTGGGATTAATCCCCTATTCTCTATGAACCATCATTAAGATGGTAAATACCTAAAACCCTTACTAAACCTTCCTAAAGGACCTAATGGAATAAAGGATGGTTTTAATGCCTTTATATGCACTATTATGGATTGGAAATGATATTAATGAATCTCAAAACTCCCATGGACACCTGAATAACATAGTTGGTAGTACACTTGAAGGATATATTATATAGAATAAGCCAAAGAAGCTCACCTGTAGGCTTGTTTATGGGTGTTCACAGTGGTGTTAAGACCAAATAAACTATAGAGGCTTTTCAAGCCTATATAAAGATATCATCTCCCCTACATACCTCCATAGGTCTCCTAAGGCAATGTTTGTACCTTTCAATTCAATAGTTTGGGCCTAGAAGAGTAAATGCATTATTTTGCTAACTAATAAGCTCAATTATAAGCTTACAAAGTACTCTTGGAAGGTTTTATTCTATCATATTAAATTTTATTATGATTTTTTACACACAAAAAAATAATAATCAAACATTCAAACCTACCTATTCTTTGGAAAATCACTGAAGTTGTCTCTTAAGTATGAATAGCTTCTGAGCTAGGGTTTTGACCATTTCTTGGTTCACCCATCCATTCAAAGTTACAGACCCTAAAATTTGACATGGGGAATTTTTTTAGGGTATCTAAATTTAATAAAATGTTTAATGGAGGTTTCACATGTGTGTGGGGTCAATGGAGACAAATCTCAATTTTTTAGGCAAGCTGAATTAGAGAGAGAAAAGCGTGAAATAAAGTACACTTTCACTAAGGGTCTGATCATGAAAATTGGTATAGATATGCAAATGCATACTTGGTACTCAAATCCATTCTCATTTTTTCAAGATAATCTTTACACTATCATATACAAGGAGCTTTGTATGTTTTGAGTGTTACAAGGAAATGAAGGTAAGTAAGAGGTTTGGGTATGAAATGGAGTGCTAAAAAGTATCTAAGGCACTAGGATGGGTTGATACAAGTTTTTAAGGAAATGAGGAGTGTTTCATGAATTTAATTTATAGTCATGATTTTGAAAACCAAATTTTAAGTATTGGATCCCAAAAAGAGCTAGTGAAAATTGCATGTTAATGAAGAGTGAAGGAGAGGTTACAAGATTTGTAGGAGAGTGGTCTAGAAACATCTCAATCATGAAAAATATTAGTCAAACATAATTTCAATATAATTTTAGGTGTAGAGGTGTAGGCTCAAGAGGTATGAGTTAGATTTAAGAACTCAAAATTTCTTAAGTAACCTCCTACACTAGTTTGAAGGACATCATTGAACAAGTGCACACATGTTGATGAGAACCTTCAGGTCTATTTTCTTTATCAAGTTCTTGTATTGAAACTACCTTCATGATGGATGACATTTTTCCATGATCTTATACATCCCTTCTCTCTCTCTTTCTCACATTTTCCTATATATTCAACCTTGTATGGCTTTATAAGAGATCCTCACATTGGTTATGGCAAAGCCCTACCAAAATTAAGTATTGTACTTGCCTATTGAAATCAATTCAATATATATATTCTATCTACATCTTGAAAATATTAATCTTGAATAGGTTATCTTGATGAATTCTTAGTGATGTTTTATGTGCTTCTTTA
>JARHVA010002067.1:142500-312500 GCA_037957365.1 Torreya grandis
ATCTCTCTAAGAGCAAAGTAAAATCCATCATCGTGGCAATCATAAACAACCCTCATCCTTTTCATGATTTTCAAATAAAATAATTTATTTATCTTTTTTACTTTATGGAATTTTCTAATAAAAATAATCATAATATATTCAAATCATGAAATTTATTTTTAACTAATTTATTTTAGAGTATATTTACCCTCATTTTGCCTCCTATACTATGTCACCAAAAAGGGCATAAGTAAAATAATCAAACAAGACCATTAAACAATCATACCTCATCCAAATATAATGAAATTAAGGTTAACACAACACAATTTAGTTTCAATTTTTTTTTTAAGAACACAACTAGTCAATTCATAGACTTAACATACTATGTAAATCATGATAAGTGATGTACCTAGTCAATTCAAATAAGCCCAATTCACTACAAGGACAAACAAGCAAGAAGTAATCATCATTTAAGTAGAATTAAGATTAACATTCATTTCACCCAAGGAAATTAGAATGTGGTGTGTGTAGGTTCATCTTAATTCTCTCAACCCCTAATACTGGTATCTTCACCCCCCTTTTTGATTATACTATCCCTTTGTACTACATGTGAGAGTGGGACAGTCTTGTAACCACCTCAATCAAATAAATGAGTACTTAGTCTAAGATTAGAAAAATAATCAATATATAAGCATCAATAATTTCTATAATGTAAATCATTTGTAAATTAAATCACAATCAACGTGATCATAAAACATAGTATAAGCATATGTAAATGTTATCCAACATAATTATTATTATAAAATAATAATATGAATGTCAATCATGCAACATACATACCCAAATTAGACATTAAAATTAGAACTAAAAATCATTGGTTTCAAAATCCACTACTAATACTTGTGTAGTTTTATAAAGTAGGATAAGATATGAAAGGGTTTTTATTTAGATAACCAATTATAAATTTGACAGGGACAATTGAAGACTATCAGGAGTGCATAGTGGCCTTCTAAAATCAGTAAGCTAGTTCCTCCAAAGCTCCATCAAAATCACAATGAACTAGAATAAAAAGATAATTTTTGTAGCTTATTAATTTTAAAGTGTTGTATTTTTTCTTACATAACTTTTAGATTTTTTTTTTTTTTAAATTAGAAAATATTTTTTAAGATTTTAATGTGGTTTAATTCAAGATGAAGTGGTACCCATCTTGAATATTTATACACATTATATTTACCTATCAAGGAGAGGGATATTTTAAAATAGAAGCTCAAAATTAAATAGAAATTATAATTAGTTTCTAATGTATTCTTATTCTCTCAATTTCATAATATTGCATGAGATATTAAATTTATTTGGTTAGTAAATGAGTTTTCTAAGTGTAAAAATTGTAGGTTAGTTGAATTGATTAATAACTAGTTCAATTATTCTTGTGGATATAACTTATTTCAAAACATTAATTTGTGGATGAATGTGCTTATGCAATTTTAGATACTAAAATCTAATTTTATATGATAAAATAGTATTGTAGACTTGAAAAATATCACTCACTGCTCAACCCTTCAGTTTAGGACCTTTTCCTACTACCAAAAGGCTCACATTTGTCATCTCAATGTGCCTAAATGATTATCCAATAGACCAAACCTAATATTATGATTAACTAAATCAATTATAGCCCCAATTATGGATAAAACCTTATTTATATCCCAATATGATAGCTAAAAATATTCAACACATTTCTATCCTCCAGAGACTACCATCTAGATTATGACACTAGAATCAATGATAGTGTCCCAAGTATAACACTAGTGTCCAAGCCTTACAAATGGTAAAAATTGAAAATCATTAGACGTGTATGGGTCAATATATTTGTCTTAAATACCCTTTTTATGGGATAATTTCAAAAGGTGCAGTATAAATATAATTAAAATACCATTCATTATCGATCCAATATAAATCAAGCACATATATATCTTATACCAAGTAAAAAAGCACCTCTCCAGCTACAAAATTGCCATATTATTCCTTGACTCCAAATCAATCATAGAAGGAGTCTTCTTATAGGTTTGAAGCATTCAAAGAGTATCCCATGAGCAATTTTTTTCAAGTTAAAATCTAGATCACTATATGTACTCACATATAGCATATCTCAAAATTATTCACACACAAGCCCACATAAAGAGAGAAATACATCAATCTAAGGCCCTCTTCAAATTATATGGCTATGCAGGCAACACTCATTAATAGAGGGGTATTTGAGGTTATATTGACTTCACTTAAGCCTAGTAACCCACTTTTTTCAAGGTGGCATGCCCTAATTAGAGGGTCCAGGGTTTGAAATACATACTAATATCCAAAACCTATGCATGCGATCTGAGTTAACACTATGCAAGGTGAAAATGAACCCTAACAAGTAAACTTGGTCTTTTCATAAAAGGAATTATATTATATAGAGTAACAAAGTGATGAAACTAGGATAGAAGCGTTGATGATAGTGTCCATATCTTGATGGTAGTTTCCAAGATGTTAGAGAGCTAATTTTCATAATCTATCAAATTGAGGTAGAACATTAAACTGTCTTATCTTTCATTTTCACTTTTCAGATCTACTTGTGCATTAGAAAATTATTAAAGTATTATTTATTCTTCATTTTTATATTAATAAATTATTATTTAGCATTATACTTTCTATATTTAACATGCTTTTAAAATTCAATACTATATCATAATATCATGAATCTAAATTATTTAAGGGTAGATGCACAAAGTTGGAGGACAAAAAAAGTGACACAATGAAAAATAAAAAGAATTTTTTGTAAAGGACATACGCCCTTTTTTTTTACAAAGGGTGTGCATCCTTTCTAAAGGGCGTATGCCCTTTGTAGGCTGCAATTTTTTTTTGCAAATCAAGGAAGACATATATATATATATATTTGTAATTAGAGTTTGTTGCTAATAAATTTGGTTTATAATTTTTTTTGCCATGTTTGATTTTTTGTAAGGATATATTTAGTAAAATAAATGTTAAGTATAAAAATATTTTATATTCTTATACTTTAATTTTATTTTACTAAGTATAACAAATTAGGGACACTCAACATCTTCTAAAATTGATTACATAGTTTTAGGAGTTACCATTTAGAAGTTAGTTTTTCAAATTCCATTCCATTCAATACTTAGTTTTTAAAATTTTAGGATCAGAAGATAGAATGAGAAACAAGGTTATAAATCATGTTATGTATGTAATATATCTATACCATTAAGGATTGAATATTTATTTTACCTACTTAAGTATTCCCTATCTACTTTATCTACTTGAGTATGCTCTACTTGATTAAATAACTGAGCCATGGCTTGATCTCAAGGAGTAGTCCCTACCTAAATACACAAGCCATATCTTGATATTTACTATTCCCTACTAGTGTCAAATTAATTGCTCCACTTACTCAACTTGGTCTACTTCAAGGTCCTCTATAAACTTTCTTGAAATTAGGTCTCTTCCTAACCATAAATTATATCTTGGTCTATCGCAAAAGGTCTTCTAAGTATTGGTATTGAAAGACTAATGACCTTATTCTTTAGTATTATCTCTTGACTTCTAATCCTCTATATTTAGATCAAAAGAAACTTTCAATGACTTAAAATAGGGTACTTAGTCCCAAGATAGTAATCTATCTTAAAGTAAAACCCTTATTTGACTCCTAAAAATTCAATTGTACATCCTCACTTCTTTGAACAATACTATGAGGGTTTCACCAATTATTTGACTCAATATTCTTAGTGTATAAATAACTTTAACTCAAAATGTAGATGATAAAAAATCTACCCTTGATAGGCCTATTAAGCCAAATTTTACCTCTTAAGGACTTCATACAAAGAGGTCTACAACTACCTTATTTTTTGGACTCATTAAATTCAAAAACTAAATGAAAATATCAAGACAATGATACAAGACTCACAAGTGTCTTTACACAATCTCAAGATACCAATTAGATCACCAAAGTGCCCAAAAAGTTAACTACATCCTAAGCACTAGTATAATATTATGTATAGGCATGTTTGGTCTTGAAAATGTGCTATTAATCTAAGATCATCAAAGGATTATTATAAATATTTATTAAGATATTTGGAGACTGTCTCTAAGGATAAGAAACCAATTTCTTTTATTGCTTTCTTAAGAATTAGAATTCAATGGAAACTCTACTCTTTAGGTCTGGATGGCCTAATTTGCTTACTTGGAAGGATATTGACTTAGCTTAATTGTCAAATTCTTTGAATCACTTTACTTATAAGTATTCTATAGTGTTTACATAATAACATTGAACCTTCATAAGAGGTTTATACTCAATCAATAAAGTTGGAGATTTATTATACTTGGATTTTTCTATCTTTGCCTTGGAATCTTCTTAATAACCTTGTTCTCAACTTAGAAAATGAATTTTAATTAATGGGTCTATCAATATGCATAAATGAATATCTTAGAACATGAAACCTATGGCATATATAGTAATGATATAGTCATCCATACATTGCATCTACCACATACATGGTACTACATATAGGTATTCGGTCACTCATACATGACATCTTCATGTGGTCATGATATGGTCACTCTTATTAGACATGAATGTAGCTAATAACCCTAGTATAGTCTATTTCCACCTAATCATTAACCCCTAACCCTAAACACTAAACCTTAAACCCTAAACATTGAAATGTAAACCCTAAACCCTAAACCATAAACCTTGAACCATGAACACTAAATAATATACCTAAAACCTAGACCCTAAGCCCTAAACCTTGAACCCTTAACCTTAATACATTATCCCTAAACCAAAAACAACAATCCATAAACCCTAAACTATAGACCATAAACATATAAACTTAAAATATTAAAACCTATAATTTATACCCTAGACCCTAAACCCTAAAACCTAAATGTAATACCTTAACCTTAAACCCCAAACCATAAAACCAAAATCACAAATCCTAAACCCTACAACCTAAATGTAAGCCCTTAGCCCTAAACTCCAAGCCTAAAAACATAAACCTTAAACATTAACTCCTAAACTAAATATTCTAAACCCAAATAGAAAACTAAAAACCCAAAACCTTAAACACTAAACCTAAATCCCTAAACCCTAAACCTTTAACTATAAATCCTAAACCCCAAACCATAAACTCTAGACCATAAACACTAAACCCCAAATATTAAACCCTAATCCCTAATCCCCAAATACTAAATCCTAAACCCTAAATACTAAATACTAAGTTTTAAACCCCAAACCCTCAACCAAATCCCCAAGACCAAAACCCTAAACCTTACACCCTAAATCTTAAACCCTAAGTGTGAAACCATAAACCCAAAAACCTAACCCCAATTACCAAGCCTCAAATCCTAAAAGCTAAACTCTTTGTCCCTTGATCCATAAACCTTAAATACCAAACCTTTAAGCATAAAATATAAATTATAAGCCCTAAATCCTAATTGTTAAGCCATAATACTGAAACTTGAACCCTAAATGCTAATCCTTATACACTAAACCCTAAGCTGTGAATCTTGAAACATCAACCATAAACGTTAAACCATAAATGTATAAATTCTCAACCTCTATCCATAAACCATAATCTTGATTTATCACCTATATAGAAAAAGGAGAGGGGGCGTTGGTTAAGCCATATCTTGAAAGGCTAGGGTCATTCTAACCTATATAGAGAAAGGAGTGACTAGGAGCATTCATGTAAAAGGCTTGAATGTGGATTCAAGATGAGTTCCTAATCTTTTGTGGGTTTTTTTAATCAATGGGTCTATCAATATACATGAATGGCTAGCTTGTAGCATTCAACCTATAGCATACATATAATAATGATACAATCATTCAAACATTACATCTACCCCATACCTAGTACTACATATAGGTATGTTGTCACTCATATATGACATATTATTATATTTGTAATAAAATCACTCATACTAGACATAAATTTAGTTAATCACCCTAGTACACTCCATTTACACCTAAACCATTAACCCTAAAACCCAAACCCTAAACACCATAAACCTTGAATTTTGAACCCTAAAGCTAAACCCTAAACACCATAAACCTTGAAAACTTAACCCTAATGCATTATCCCTAAAACTAAAACAATAATACCTAAACTCCAAAACCTAGACCCTAAACATATAACCTTAAAACATTAAATCCTAAACTTTATACCCTAGACCCTAAGCCCTAAAACCTAAAATTTAAGCCCTTAACCCTAAATCCCAAACCATAAGCCTAAAATCCTAAATCTTAAACACTAAATCATGAAACCTTAACCCTATAACCTTAATATTAAACACTAAACCTTAAACACAAAATTCAAATCATGAAATTTAAACCCTAAACACTGAACTCCAAACCCTAAACCCTAAACCCAAACCATGACCCCTTAAATTTTTAAACTAAACCCTAATATTGAAACCATATAACTAAACCTTAAACCTTAAAATTTGTACCCAAAACCATAAAACCTAAAATCTAAAACCATAAACCCTAAATCCTAAAACTCAATAAACCCTAAACCTTAAAACCTAAATGCCAAAACACAAATAATCAACTCCAAACACTTAACCCAAAACCCTAAAAATGAAACCTAAATGACAAATAATAAACATAAATTATGGACACCACACTAAAAATTAATGATTCAAGTGTTGTTAATTCATCTCAACCCCCTCTCCACTTTCCTATCATAATTCCTACACAAGCACAAAGATTTCAATGCAAGGAGAAAACATGCCATAACAAAATCAGTGACACAAATGCTAATAATTTATACTAATGATCCATATCATTATTTGATAATAACTCACAACATGAGAATATCCAAAATGATCTATACCTTTCACTCAATGATTTGGAAATAACTATGTCTAGAAGAAGGATTCACCTCATACAAGACAAGTGCAAAGAGGTAATTTTTGATCTGTCATCATTTTTCATCACCCCTCATCATTCAAAATGAATTATTTCCATGTAATTCCAATGATTATATTATCTTATTTCCACCATGTAATTCATTCAACAATCTCCCTAGAGTAATCCATCCTAACCCTATCTAATCTACTAGACATGAATGAGAATAATCACCCTAATACACTCCAATTAAAATAAAAGGAATTAAAACACCATTAAATATTCATCTAAAAGAGATATTATATAGTCTAAAATAAATTTATATTGACTAATAGATTAAAACACACTCTACTAGATGAGGGAGTGACTAGGGATGAAGATAGAGTGATTAGGTATGATGAGGGATAATGAGGGAATAGTTAGGGACAATGAGGGATTAGGATAGATTAATAAGGCATGATTATGGATAATTAAGGATGATAAAGGTTAATGAGGGAGTTATTAAGGATGATGAAGGATCCAATGAAATATCATGAATGATTGACTAGGGATGATATGAAATTATGATGGTTAATGAGGAAATTGTTAGGGATGATGAGGAATGATGAAAGTGTGACTAGGGATGATGAGAGAGTGATTAGGTATGATTAGGGTTGATGAGGTTTCATTAGGGAGTGTTTAGGGATGATCAATGACAATGAGGGATGATGAAGGATGATGAGGCAGTGACTATGGATGATGAGGGTTGATGAGGGAGTGATTAGCAATAATGAAGGATGATGATAGCCAATGAGGGAGTGATTAGGGATAATGAGAATCGATGAGGGAATGAATAGGGATGATAAGTGAATATAAGGGTTGATGAGGGAGTGATTAAGAATGATGAGGGTCAATAAGGGAGTGTTCTATGTGAAATTTGAGTGATAAAATATGACTTTATTTTATGTGACTTTGGAATAATACATGAGATTGGAATTGAAGAATGCATGGATTGACCATCTATCTGACATTTGTTTTAGACTGGATGGTATATTTTTAGAATGAATTTGAATGATGTTTTGATATATTCTATTTTGAATGGAGTTTATTAGGGTGATTAGCTACATTCCTATCTAGTATAAGTTATCGTATCATGATTATAGGTAGATGTCATGTATGAGTGAATGCATACATATATGTAATATATGCAATAGATGTCATGTATGAGTGATTATATCATGACTATAGGTATGTTATAAGTTATATGATACAGGGAAATCATTTATACATATTGATAGACCTAATGATTGAAAAACCCACAAATTATTTAAGAATCCACCTTCAATCTTGGCTATTCAATTGGGTAGGGCATACTCAAGTAGTTAAATTAGGTAGGGCATACTCAATTAGATAAAATATGGGGCATAATCAATGGTATAGATCTATTACATATGTAACATGATTTGTAAACTTATACTTAGCATTTATTTACTAAATATATCCTTGAAAAATATCAAACATGGAAAAAAATTGTAGTCCAAAGTGCTTAACAACAACCTCTTATTGAAAATATATATATATATATATGCATGTCTTCTCAAATTATAAAAAAAAATGCAGCCCAAAAAGGGTGTACGCCCTTTGTAACATTTCAATTTTTTTTGTGTTTTCCCTCCAAATCTACCTTGGGTACAAGCTTGGGGAGGTCTAAACCTACCTTGAAACTGGTCATGGAGCATGCCACTTAGTTTCTAGGAAATTCAGGAGTCTTTTTCATCTTTATCAACACATCTGATCAAACAAATTTTATTATTTTTCTAAAAAATATATATGGATTCGTAGAGGAGAAAGTGTAGATTTAGAATATATAATTTTTTTAATGTTAGAATATTATTTATAATTATTACTTAATTTATACATAACATACCTCATTATGGACTATATACATATCATCACAAATACCCTTATAAATTTTTGAATATTAATCAAAAGTTTATAAAACTTATATCTCAAAAATCTACACATTTTCAACTATAATTTTAAAAAAAATGATTTTCATGAAGTTAAGGTCAAAAAGTTGTCTTCGTACACTTGCAGATTCAATTTTTCAACTGTCTTTACTTGTAAAATTATTTAAAAATTATATATATATATATAATTAAAAAATTAATAAAAAATATTTTCAACAATCTTTGACATTTCACCTATTCATATATAAAAAAAATCAATAGTTTACTCAAAAAAAAAGTGTGTTCGTACACATGAAATATCTTTATCTTTTCATAAAAAATGACCAACCTATTTTCATAAATGTATATATTTCATACACTATTATCATCTGGGTATTAAAAAAATTATATATTTAGAAACTAAATTCAAAATGATGTAATTCATGTTCTTACATCATTTTCTAATTTCTTTTTGAAGTGTTTGTAACATTCTTTCCAAGTTCAACTATTATTATTTTCATTAAAAACGTGTCACTTTATAACCCCCCTTTTATCTCCCATTATCTTGCATCTACCCTTAATTACCTTTATTTTAGAATACCTCATCCATTTATTTTATTAGGATATTCTCCATCCAACTCTTTTGAAAAAGGGTTAAATTATGTTTAGTGTAGATAAAAATTTGTCAAGTTAATGCTACAAGGATCATATTTACAATATAACATCTTTAGACTCCACACTGTGTTTGCCTAAATTTAAGTCATAACTAGATATAGGTAAACATTAGTTTGAATCACATAGTAAGTTTAATAAATTGATCAGTCCAAGAAGGTATCTCTTTCATTTCCATAAAATTCTCTTTTATCCCTTTCCCTTCTTTCCTTTTTATGTTTATTTTGAGAAAGACAACTTCTATACTTATAACATCATTTTGAATATCCATCTTAGGATAGCTTGTTTAATTATTTGGTAGATCTAGTTGATAGATAAGTAGAATATTAATGAATTATAACCACCTCATTTAAATAACTATTCCACCACATGGCTAGTTTTAAAAATATATGCTTGTAACTTATGCCTTGGGTCACACCCTGTGATCCTAAAATGAGAGGAAATTTTCCCATCGTTCTATTTGGTGGGTTTTACTCATATCAATGCATGTTTTTTTATATTTATAGTGAATTCCTAAAAATATACACAATAAATTTGTGAGGGTGGGAACCTCATCCATTTTTGGGTCCTTCAAGGGTCTTAAATCATGTATTTTTAGTTTTTTTACTCATTGTGTGTTGGCTTCCACACCAATAGGGTCCTAATTTGAATTCTATAGGTTTAAAAATACACAAGTACATTAGTGTATTTAGAACATATAGGAAATAAACAAGCACAAAAAATTAAAGTAAGCATATAGATAAGGCATGCAATAATCTAAGGAAATATTAAGAGAATTTACTACATTCTAGAAGAAATAAATATTTTGTAGCACTGAAATTCATAGTAGATAGGTATTGCACCATACTAAATTATTTTGTTGAATTGCATTTTAATTTGTGTGTTGTGACAAATAATATATACTATTGAGGGGCCTGATAAGTAGTTGGTGATTAAAACCCTTATTTAATCTCATCATAACACCCAAATTAAATATTTTATTTATTTTTTACATGTTCAACTTATTATATCCCAATCTTTTTAAAGAATAATATGGCTGAAAACACTATTGTAATCAGGCCTAGTTATTTTGGATGGATTTAATATTTTAAGTACCATGATGTACTTGTTCATTTTTACTTGGTAAAAAAAATTAAGTAAATTTTAATACTTTAATTAATAAAACTATTTTTTTTAGTTATTACAACAATTTATACATGTTTATTATTTAGGTATTGTTGATGTTATTTGATTGTTTCATATTGTAATAGATGAGTTAGGCCTATCAACAAAGAAGTATGACATGTAGATAGAGTCATAATACACATGTATATAATTATTATATAGAGATCTGCTTAGATATTGCATGAATGTTTGTACTTGATGATATTGACATGTGATGTGCATATTTGTTTTCATCGTTACCCTATATAGGGTGGTTGTGATCATTGAATAATCAAATTGATTAGCTAATTGAAATTTCATCACTTGTGATTTGAAAATTGAAGGCATCATTGGTGCATTCAGTGTCACATATTATATGTAGTCCTTGGCAAGTATGAATAAATAAGAAGATATTAATAACATTTTAGTGTTTATTGCATATTCATTATTTAAAATTATTTTATTATTTAATGCACTTATAGTGCTAGTATATTTTGAGTGCAAGTCCAATATTTTACTTGGTTACACACCACATGATGATATCATTTTATTTAAAAGGTGATTATATTGTTCACTATGACAAAAACTTGGATATAGTAGTAAGTTCTTAGCACACAAATTGTTCAAGGTCACACCATGGTCATGGACATTAGTGAACATAATGATTGTTAAAACATTTGAGCTTTATTGTTATTACACTTTGGTAAATTAAGCACATAAAGTGCATGGTATAAATTGGAATGGGGAGACAACCCTTTAATTTATAAATTAAATGATAAATTAAAATTTTATTAAGATAATAAATGATTATATAATCATGCCCGAATTGGGAATTAACTTAGACAGAAGTGAAAAGAAGAAGAGAAATGAATGAAATGGAAAAGAGAAGAAGAGGAAGAAGGTGATGGAGCTCAGGTAGAACCTATATAAACATAATGTTTTTTCACTTTATCATTTACTAAAGCTTTATATTATAGTTACTTAATGAGCATTGACCCCTAAGTGCATCCCTTAAATGGTGCACTAGGAAAGGGTTGGACAAGATTGTGATGTTTTTTGAGAGATGTTTCTAAATATGTCATGATCACATCATTCATACTACTAGTCTATCTTATTCAAATTTTCTTTCCATTTATCTTAGTTTTGTCAATTTTTCTATATCCTACAACATCAGATAAGATGATACCATTTTGTTAGTGCCTTGTTCCTTCATGTACTATATCAACAAAATAGATGCAATTATGAGCTTATTTTTTGAAATATTTACTATATCATCTAAATAATACCATTATGTGCCAACCGACATCTTTTGACTACATTTTCTTGGTTGATATTGTCAAATTAATGTTTGGGTTTGGTTTTGGGTACTGGATCAATATATATATGGGTCATATTTCATTCCATTCATATCATATACACTCTATTCACTCTAATTTTATTCACACTTATTCCCTGAGTCATATAAATAGGATTTAGTGGCCTATAATCTTGTCTTGAAGAAATATTGTCGTGCAATAGTCTTTGAAGCTCAATATAAGGAGTTGAACCAAGAAGGATTCATAATTTTTGAAATCCCCAAATAAGGATATCTAGGTCTTCTTCTTGCATTTAAAGTCTTCAACCCACAACATCTCTTGAAAATATCCACTTGAGTCAAAGGGATATTGATGCTTGATAGGTCCATTCCAAGGTAAGTATTTCTAACCCTATACTATTTCATTTATTTACTTAGTAGAAGGTTTTTACTTGTTTTTTAGTGAATGAATGTGTGTATCCTTGTCTAGTTTATCTCTAAACCTAATACTAGTGTATCTATATAATTTATTAGACTTTCCATATTCTATTTTATGTTACCTATACCCCCATTTTTTGACCATGATAACTTATCCTTTATGATCATTATAACCCTTCCTATTTAGCTTACTTTACTTTACTTGCATAACTACTTACATTGTTTATTTGAAATCAAACAATTTCATAGAGGTCTAGTTAGAACTATTTCATTATGCCATAGCCTTAGGATTTGGACCCTTTTGACAATTATAATAGAAGAAAATCTTTTCTAGATCTATATAATCCATCTCTCATTAATCAAACCAACTAAGTATCATGGGCTCTATTTGATCACCCTTATCTAAGTCTGAGTCTTTTGAGATACAATAGTTAAAGGTTTATCCTAACACTTGCATACATTTTTGTGAACCCAACATGAATCCTATATTGAAATTGGTTGGATTATCTTCACATTTACATTTTTTTCATTACTTATCTTCATATTCATCTTCCCTCATTTTTTCAACTTAGCATAATTTTTTAAAATAGTATATCTTTTATAGTCTAACTATTTTGGCTAACTTGATACCATTATTTGTTAACCTGTGAACCATATTGGCCAACCAAGTGTCATTTTTTGCATTTCCAAATAGTATTAGCCAACCCAATATAGTTATCTATTTTTTCCAATTACATTAGCTAGACCAATAAAGTTTTTTTTTATAGCTACCACTAGAACCTTATTTTTATCAAATTACATCAGCCAAATCAATATATTTTATTTTTTTAAGGTAACTACATCAACCTAATCAATACAATCCATATTTATAGAATTAGTAAAAGATTATGTCAGTTAAACCAATACCATATATTTTTTATGATCATATATAATTATCATATCAACCTAACAACCTAATTATCATCATGGATATTGTTAAGACTCCAAACTGCACCCTAGGAGGAGGTTTTTCAAGCCTACCTCCAAATTTGAGGTAACATGGGATTAGCATAAGGATGTGGGTGACCTATGGTTATGTTAAACTTATAGATTGTGTGACTAGATCCCTTGATGGATCTATTAGAACTCAAATCACTAAGACCTACTAATGTTCAAGTGAAAATGGATATAAGGGATGCATAAAATCAAACCTAATCTAAAGATGGTGATGCACCAATATCGTTATCCACTCTATTTCACCTCAACCAACACTAGTGAATCAAAGAGTCAAGTGAACTACTACCTCCAGGAGTGTCTAAGTAACAGTGTTTCACATAGGAGCTATGATAGGTGGTTAAAACATGAGATCCATGAAAGAGAGTCTAGTTCAAGACACTTAATAATTCGGTTCCACTCCAAACTCAATCACCAACACTTCTGCATGCTATATACCTATATATAACATCTATTAGCATCTTGGTGAAGCAAGGACCTGCAAAGGAAGAGAAATATATCAATTATGTAAGTCAAACCAACATAAACACACTAGATTAATACGTAAAAAGCTAAATAAGTCATTTTATTAGTCCAATAGGTCTATAAGATATAAATCTAGGTAGAGTCTCCTCATACCCAGGTGAGGGATGTGTACAATGGACTTAAATCCTAAATATATATAATAATAAAGAGGTGAAAGAAGATATTATGGCATGTAGAAGACATGTAGAGGTCATGAATGACCCACATTTACCCCATCATCAGTTGTAAGTAGTCATAACAGTCCTCATACTCCCTCCATGTGTTGGTGGTCTTAAATGGGAAACTTGGGCACTGTAGTGGAGTAATACAAGTTGGTGCAGACTTGGTTAACCCCATAAAGGCATGGCCATTACAAAAATGGTCAATCATTTCTCCCTTGGTAGTTACAAGGTTCAAATGTAGTCCAAGTTGGCCTTCATGGGACATTGAGCAGTCCACTCCCTTTTGTGCTTGAAAATATAACTTGAAAAACTACGTTTTCTTTAATTATGGACATGAAGTGTGTTTAATATCCCTTATTCATTAGTTATATGGTGTAATTACCCTACATTAACTCCTCCAATACCCATCTATGCTAACTTCTATCTATTTTTGTTGACCAAGTAGGTCGTACTTAGGCAATTAAGCCTAGTGGTTTAGTGTTAGGTGCTTAGTGGCCATGAAAACCTTCATAAGACCTTAAGAACATGTGAATAGCTATGTTTTAGGTCTAAACAATGTTCTATACTATGACATAGGATTTTTAAGCAGCTCACACCTGTAACTTTACCTTACTTAGGTAACTAGGCCACTTTCATGAATTTCAAGACTGCTTATTTGGTGAAGATTTTTAGAAGCATTTACAGGTATATTTTTGAACATTTTATGATTTAAAAAGTGAGGAGACACTTCATACTACCTCCCTTATTTATCTACAACTTTTCATCAACTCTACACCTTGAAAATAGCACAAAACCTTGTAAAAAATAGAGTTTATAGGGGTGTCCACAAAATGTCGATAAACACCAGTACCATAGCTGAAGTATCCTCTAAGTTTACTATGAAATTAATATGTTTTCCAAGCTAATTTAGGGTGTTTTATTGTAAATATATCAAGGTTTACCAAATCAGGTGAATTTTAGGGTTTAAACAGGGTTTTGGAGGTCCACCATCTTAATGATGCTTCATATAGTATGGACCTCCAAATAAAAAAATATTTCCATGTTAATATATATCACATACTCCCTGAAATATCATAAAAATATCTTAGTACCATGCATCTTGTATGGAGAGAACTGAGTGCAAGTTAGCAAACCTCATTCCTTTGCAATCTTTTTGATCAAGTTGTAGTCTTAGTGTTTGTTCATAAATATAAGCTCCTTACTAAAAATCTCTCCTTCAAGGATAGTGATTTTAAAATTTTACCCAACTCCCCCTAATATCATTGGATTTGATTATTTTTTCTATAAGAGATATGAGCACTTGAACTAGTAGCTTGAGGTGATTACTTAGGACTATAGAGCTCGAAAGGCATCTTAGACCAATTTTTATATTTTATTGATTTCATATAACAAGAACACTCTATTTAAGACCCATAACATCATTACATATGTATTCAAATCTGTATGTCTTCTTGGGGGGTCTGATATGCCACAAGATGGAGGTGGGGTCTTGAGGCCTTAAGAATGGCTTTGGGCCTAATAGGCCTAGATTGAGTCTTAATGTTCTAAGTCACTTGTAGATGTATATATGGATTAAACATCATCATATCATCATATCCACCTAATTTCCATCCTTTACACTTACCCTCGTCTACTTTGACCATCATATCTACCTCTTTCCTCTTGTAGGCCTACCTAAGCATTGCCCAGCCTAAGTGTTTGACTAGTTGGTTTAGGGACCTAAGTGATTTAATTTATTATTAATTTCATTGGTGGGATTTTAATATTTTATAAAATTTCTTAAAGGTATGACAACACTCTTGGACTGAATTTACTTCAACCGTATCTCTTAAGCCTCATTTATAGTCATGCTTAGGGTTTGTGAGTGTTTAGGCATGTGCATCCCTATAGGTTGGCTTTAGATACCTTATTTTATTAAATAAGACTCATTTCATCTTAGAAACATTACTATTTATTGTATTTTCCTACTAAAATTTTCTCAAACCTCAAATACTACTGAGTATGCAATTCATCCCCAAATCTTATAAACATGCGTGTACACAAAATTTGATGCTTACAAGGTCTAATTGCATGTTGAGGTTCTTGTAACTCCATATTAATGCACCATTTAAATGAGAAACATTGATAAATAAAAAAAAATACACCCCCAACCATTTTAACTTCATCCCCCTACAGGGTTTTGGCATTCCACCTTCTTACTAACAACCCTATCTGTAGGTGTCCTCAGGTCTACATTTCTAACTATGTGAGAAGGTGAGTGTATTTGTTAGAATATAAGGTTATTCTCATCATGAAAACCTTTGATATTCATTTTCTAATTCTATTTTAAATGGTTTCAACCCTCCAAGAGTATCCAAATTTGCATATGCCATCAACTTTTATGTGCAGTCATGTACATGTTAGATTAAGCCAAATAGGCCTCATAGCCTATCAAGGACCTTGTTAACTCAAAGGATTAGGTCATCCCCAGTGGATTAGTATTCTTATAAATAAATTAGGATATTCTCTTACCACTCTTTCACCTCATCTTCATGTATGGTTGGTCATATCTTCTTTACTCTACCTGTAGGTGGCAGACTTGTCTTTTGACTATGTAAGCTCCACTTGAGGTATGACCTGATGCTTCCTTGACTCATTAGGTGACATCATCATATTATTGACCCTCCATTACTTCCTATAACCTCTTTATTCTTATTTAAAATTTCATCATTCTATTAGGGTTCTTCCAACCTTGCAGTCATAATATTATTTCCATTGGGATCTTGACTGATTTTTCATCTTGGGGTGGTTGAAAGCATAGTCACCGCATTCGAATTCATGTTTGAATTTGCTTCAAAAAAAATTCAATCTAAAAAATATGAGATAAAATTCATTATTAAATTTAGCTAATTTAAATATACTTATTTTTCAAAATATAAAATTATAAAATATAATTATAAATATATTATATATAATATTTTTATATTCTATATTATAATATTATATTATAAACTATAAAAATAATTATAAATATATTATATATATAGTTTTATTATATTATATATTATAATATTATATTCTAAACTATAAAAATAACTATATTCGATAATCTAATGACTATAAATATATGTTATTATATATGCATTATAAAAAAATAATGTACAATCTAGATTTGTAGCATGTAGAATAAATATATATATAGACTAAATATATATATGGACAAAATTATTTATAGAGTCATAGAATACAAGAGTCTAGATGAATCATCATGAATCGTTCCATGCACAAATACTAAGTTACAGAATCACCTTGAATTGTTGAAGATTGACAGGTTGGAAGACGCAGTGACCTGAGAGAAAAAAGGGAGATTTACACAAATTTGGGTGAATTTTGAAAAAAATTAAACCATTTTTAAATTTTTTTATTAAATTCATCTTATAAATTGATGAAAAACTTATGGATGAATTTCAATGAATATATTAGTTTTCTTTTAAGTTTAACAAATTCTAAACTTTTCTTTTGAAATTCGATGAATGTAGTGACTGTGGTTGAGAGTGTTGATACCTATTTGGACCATATTACCTTCATATTAATAATTATTCCTATGTGATTATGACTCTTAAATTATTTCTAGTGTCTTCAAGACCCTGTTCTAACATTCCTTCATTTTTTTGATTTGAACAATAGGCTTGATGTGACTATGAGAGCTTGTCGTTCTAGGGCTGAAGATTAGAATGGTCTTGTGAGAAAGGGTAGTGATGTGAATGAGGGGGAAAAAATTGAAATTGAATATAATATTAATATAATTCATTTTTTAACCTAACCTAATGGTTCTCCTTGAGTCATTACAAGGACACATGTTTACACTTACAAGGATATCACACTGCATACATAGTAATCACATAGGAGAAGGACTTGAATGGGTTGCTTAGATTGATGGTCACTAAACTAAGTGATTTAGGAATAAAAATAATGTATTAATTGGGTTCCAAGTAATTACCATCTTATTTGAAACTACCACACACTCCCATTTTCATGCACTAAAGGCTCTGTAACTTGAGAAACTATATCTACAGTCTACAAATGGAGAAAACTTGAATGTTTCCTTGATCTTAGAGTTCACACATGTGAACCAGGGGTATAGGGTGATGTATATGGATCTTTATGACTCTTGTAACACACATAAAATCATGAATTTGTAAAACCATTTCAAGAATACACTAAAATCATTACAATTTTGATCCCTACATAGATGGAGATAACTTGACTGCCTAGATTCTTAGCCATTGTTCATAAAGCATGGGATATGAATATATAAACTAATTCCAATGATGGAGATGTCATGAAACCCCTTTCATGTTTCCAAGATATTATATCCTCATTTTATCTCTCCTCTATGGACTAATAAAAAACTTGAAAGCTATCTTGAGCTACCAAAGAGCTCGATGGAAGAAGTAGACCAGTTATTTAGCTTTCTAACCTTGAAAGTCCTGAATTTATTGACATGGTGTCTAAAATATGCTCCTTATATAGGTTTATAACTCCTTATAATAATGTTTATATTGTACATATATGTACAAGCATGAACTCCTATAAAACTCCCTTTCTATATTTTATTCATGGTTTTGGTCTTAAAACACCATTAGAGGATGAAGGGAGGGAAAATAGAAGTCAAATCACATTTAAAAACCTAGTGGTACAATTAAGGAAGTTGAAATGACATTGTTCTAATGTGTGGGGCCCATTTGGTGACTGAAGGATGGGTTTGACCTCTAAAATGGACCTCTTTAGACATGAAACACCTTAAAATGACAAAATGACTGAAATGAGACCTTTTTAAGACCCTTATAATACATTGAGAGACATAAACACCTATTTCCTAAAGTTTTATAATGCAATTTTACCAATATGATGTTTTTGAAGGGTTATTGATGGCTTTGAAGGGTGAATCAATCATTGAAACTAGTTTGGATGGGTATGTCATATAAAATAACCTTATGTACATCTGAAACCTCATGTTGTGACTTCAAACAATGCTTAGACACCCTTATATCATGATAACAAGGCTCCTATTAAAATAAGTGGCTTAAAATATGCCTAAAGCCATAAGAATTAAAAACCTTAATTTTCCCCAAATTACCTTAACTTCTTTTAAAAGACCTTAATTTTATCAAATAAGGTTAAGACCATTCTCTAGACTTCACAAGACATTTTGACACTCTCTAACTCACTCAATAACCAACATGACCACTTAGTGCACCAATAAAATACCTCAAAACAACTATGACAAATGATGATCTCTACAAGCAGTGACTAGCACAAACCATGACAAGTTCTAGACACCATGAACAAGTTTAGAGGGGTCTTAATTAATTTTTTATATTATAGGGTTTGACATTTAGCTTGGGAGGCCAAATTTTCAACATATTTGGTGACTCATAGGTTTGATCAACCTGCTGGTCAAGATAACCCACTAACTCTTCATGACAATCATGAGACTCATGAATGATAATATGACTTGGATGCCCACTTATTTGGACTACCAAATAGATTAGCACCTTATAATACTCTCAAGTAATACAAAACCAACCTAAAAATAAATAAACAACACCTAACACCTAAGAAA
Source organism: Torreya grandis (assembly GCA_037957365.1). Taxonomy (NCBI): domain Eukaryota; kingdom Viridiplantae; phylum Streptophyta; class Pinopsida; order Cupressales; family Taxaceae; genus Torreya; species Torreya grandis. The sequence continues at coordinate 162,137 of JARHVA010002067.1, forward strand.
CAACACCTAACATATAAGGAAAGCAACAAGGCATGACACCTAACACCTAACACCTAAAAATTAATAAGGAAGGATTCCCCTTTGAAGTGTGAAGGTTGGGGTAGATTGCTAGTAAACCAGCCCTGAAGGCCAGACTGGTTGATTATTTGGAAATTGCTTTGGAAGAAGCAACCCAGGAGGAAGAGTCTGAGGAGATGGAAATCCAGGAAATTTTAGAGGACACTAGAGGGAAGTAGGCTACTAGGGATTTTGAGGTTACTGAGGAGCAAGGTGCTGACACTATGGTAACTGCTAAAAATAAGGGGAAAATGTATGTTGAGGAAGCTGGTGAGGGTACTGAGAATGAGACTGATTGGAAAACTGAAATTGGGGCCCTGAAGGACCGCATTCAAAAGCTGGAGAAGGTCTTCACCAAAAGGCTTCGTAATACAATTCTGCTAAACATGTCTATGCTAGAATTGGTGGGTAATATTGGGTATGCTGACAATGTGGAGAATGAGAAACTCAATGATCTTATCAAATCAATAGTTATGTAAGGGGAGACCTCTCTGACTCTGGTCTTCCCGTGGCTTGTGTTTTATTTTTGTCTATTATTCTCAGCTGTGTTGTCGTCTCTCTGAAGGCATTTTTTGTTTGTTTACCTTCTTGTATTTTTTGAATGTATAGGGTTTGGCCCCTAGTTTTCCACCTTAATTTATCAAAAACAAGGCATGACACCAAGAAACTAGGCAACTATCACACTAAAGATGTGCTGACACACTTATTGGAAGCAAGACATCAACTAACCTGAGATAAAACTCTTTTATCCTCTAAGATCAAATGGGAAACTTATGTCATCACCATGGTACCATGAGCTTATATCACCATATGATGACTAGAGTCTAATTCGGTCTTGTTCATTTAATGAGAACTCTCAGCTACAGTTGAAGATATATGCATGTTTATAGCCTCCTAGAAGAACAATTAGAACTTGTTGCTTCATTCTTAGGGGCATGGGTTAGATATGTGAATATAACACCCAATCATGGTCATTCTAAACTTTCATACTTTGCATGAATAGCCTAATTTCTTCCTTAGTCATGGGCTGCTCCTGATTCACCATGCTCACATGTAGTGATTCTCTTGAAAACCCAGTTGGTATGTCTTGGTTTGTGTATTCATTCTACTCTATCTAAGTTGACTTTTCAAAGTCTTCATGATGTTCATATTGAGCCCTATGATTCATAATAAATGTTAATGTGTCTTCAATTATCTCAACTTTAGGCATTACTATAGAAAAATTTCAACCTTCCTTTTATCATCTTGAGTTTGTTCATCTTATGAATGAAACTTGATAGGCTTCGCAGCTAAAGTGTCCTCAATCTTATCTATAATAGGTGTAATTTTTTAAATATTCCCATGCTCATTACAAATGTCTATTTAATTCTACCATAGACCTTCATTATCTTCTTGGCATTCTGTGTGATCATGGTCATGCTTTGAATTATCATCTACTATTGGGATATCATGATTATCAACAAACTCATCTTAGCAGCCAAGAATGGGTCCTTCATCTTCAATGAAACTAGAAGCTTCAACATCAACACATACCTTTGCTTATATGTTTGAAGACTCTTGAAGGTTGTCTTCTTTTCCTAAAGCTACTGTAAGTTAAACAAATATTTCACTCTCACACTCCTAAAGACTACCATGATAAAGGGTGGCTACCATGTCATCAAGGAGATCTTATAAAACACCATCTTCTTGTCCAACTAAAATGTATTCTTCTTATGACTCATCTTGCATCCACACAAATTATTCAACTTCACCCTCTCTTTCATTATAGAAGACTGATCCATATCTCTCCTTGCCAAGAGGTATCCCAATGGTGATTTCTTCTTCTTGCTAAATTAAATCACCTTCATCAGCTATCACCACCACTACCACTTGACATTATTCACTTATTTCCTCAAGGATAGTATCCTTCTCAATGAGTGGAATGGAATCCCCTTGAAAGGAATCCAAAAGGGATGTCATGCATGCTTCATTCTACTCATTCAACTACTCACCTTTGATAACTAGCACCTCATCTTTCTTTTGCATATTACCTTGAATGGACCTCCATGATGAGAATGGTCTGGGATTTTGAGGGAAGGGTGGGAGTTGAATGGTTTTAGATTTATTTTTAGCTCCAACACCTTGATTTTCACTTGAGTCATCTTCATTTCCACATGAATTTACTACTTGACTCCAATATGGTATTTTGGATTTAGGAGCTTCCTATATTGTATGTGTTCTCGCTTGGTGTAGGAATGAATGTACTTTCTACTAAGATGGCATTGCTTCTATTGCTACCACTAACTAATATAGATGTTTATTTTCAAGCTTAACTTATCTATAAAGGTGAGCCTCAAAATCAAATATATTCTAATCACTAAACTCCTTAAGCTTATTGGGAAGGGGGTGGCTATGCAAAGTCTAATCTGGACCATGAAACTCAGACCCTCTTAACACACACTCCCTCCCCTTTTTTCACTCTCTCTTGAATTTTCTTCCAAGTGGGAAAGGTTTAAGGAACTTATGAGGAAATTATAAGGTTTTGAAATTCATTTATTTTGGACCCTTGAGGGAGGATAGGATGCTTAACAAAGGACTGAGATGAGATGGTAAAAGGCACATAAGGATGGTATAATTGGATTTGTTTCCCATCATGAACTACTAACTTCTCCTCTATGGTTGTAATCAGACCACCTACATCTAAAATGTCACTAGTTATTATTGACTGATTTCCCTTTATGATATATGCTCATTCCCTCTTAACTTGTTGTAATGAGACCCTCATGCTCCTGATTAGGTGACTAGGAATCTCTTGGCCATAACTCCATTGTGTATTTATCCCCACCATGTAATTTTCATAACTTAAAATAGTTTTCTTGAGACTTGATATGGATTGGTTTTGGATATGGGTAGGCTGACTAGATTGATTAAAAGGATAAGTGGGATTCTAAGACTGATTAGGGGGATAGATGGGCTACCAAGGAGATGAATAGGACTCACAAGGAGGTTGATAATCTTGGAATTAAAGAGGGTCATAAGACTGAGGTAAGCCATCATGTTGTTGGTAGGATTTAATGTAACATTAGTAAGGCTCATGATGGGGGTGATATGGGTCATAGGGATGTTGATAAGGAGGTGTAGGATATACATAAGGTTCATATGGAACCATCACACATCATTAAATAACTAAATAATAGAGTGGATTTTCAATAAATAACATGTTCTTACCATCAAGTGGAGACCTTGTGATGACCCTTGACATGAAACCTTGAATAAAAATATGCCACTTGAGTGCTTGAAGATGCCTAAGTTAACTAAGTGTTGCAAGTAGTTACTCCAATTACTTGAGCCCTCAGTCCCACCAGTCATTCTAGAGCTATTAACACTCAAAACTACACCTTAAGAGGAAGTTTTTTAGACCTACCTCCAAGTTTGGGGTAATATGGGATTAACCCAAGGCTATGGGTAACTTATGGTAAGGATAAACCTCTAGATTGTGGGTCTAGCTTCCCTAGTGCAACCATTAGGGATCAAATCACTAAGACCTACTAATGTTGGGGTGAAAAGGGATAGAAGCGATGCACAAAAGGAAACCTAATCTAAATATGGTGATGCACCAATATCATTATCCACTCTATTTGACCTCAAATAACACTAGTGAACTAAATTGATAACTGAACTACTACCTCCAGGAGTCTCTAGTAAACAATGTTTCACATAAGGGCTATGATGGGTGGCTATAACATAAGGGCCATAAAAGAAAGGTCTAGTTCAAGACACTTAACAATTAGGCTCCACTCCAAACTCAATCACCAACACTTTTACATGTTATATGACCTGCATAGAACATCTATTAGCATTTAAGTAAATCAAGGACCTACAAAGGAAGATAAATCTATCACTTATTCAATTTAAAATATCATAAACACACTAGATCAATATGGAATAAGTTTAATTAGTTATTGCATCAGTCTAAGAGGTCTACAAGATACAAATATAGGGAGAGTTTCCTCATACCCAGGTGAGGGATGTGTACAATGGTCTTAAGGCCTAAATAGATAAAAGGATGAGGAGGTGAAATAAGAGATTATGGCATGTAGAATACATGGAGAGGTCATGAATGACCCACATTCACCCCATCATTAGTTACAAGCAATCATAATAATCCTCATACTCCCTCCATGCATTAGTGGTCTTCAATGGGTAACTTAGGCATTGTAGTGGAGTGATGGAGCCTGGTGTATACTTGGTTGACCCCATCAAGTCATGGTCATGCCAAACATGGTCAATGATTTCTCCCTTGGTAGTTATAAGGTGTAAATGTAGTCCATGTTGGCCATCATGGGTCATTAAGCAGTCCACTCCCTTTTGTGCATGAAAATATGACTTGGAAAACTTCCCTTTCTTTAATTATGGACATGAAGTGTGTTTACTATCCCTTATGCATTAGTTACATGGTGTATTGACCCTACATTGACTCCTCCAATAACCATCTACACCAATTTCATCTCTTCTTATTGACCAAGTAGGCCATACTTAGGCAATTAGGCCTCAGGGTTTAGTGTTAAGTGTTTAGTGGCCATGAAAACCCACATAAGACCTTTATAACATGTGAATATGTGTTTTTTAGGTTTGAATGATGTTTTATACCATGACATAGGCTTTACAAGCAGCTCACACCTACAACTTTACCCTACTTAGGTGACTAGGCCACTTCCTTCTTGTATTATAAGATTGGTTATTTGGTGAAGACTTTCAAAAGCATTTCCAAGTAGATTTATGAACATTTATGATTTTAGAAGATAGGATACATCTCATACTACCTCCCTTATTTATCTACAACTTTTCATCAACTCTACACCTTGAAAAGACCATAAAAACTTATAAAAAAATAGTGTTTCAAGGGGTGTCCATACAATGTCCATACAGAATAGTATCATAGTTGAGGTCTCTTATAAGTTTACTATGATATTAATATGTTTCAAAATCAAATTAATTTTATTTTATTGCAAATATATCAAGTTTTTCAAATCAATTTTGGCTTAAGGTTTAAGGAGGGTTTTGGAGATCCACCATATTAATGATGGTTCATATAGTATGGACCTCCAAACAAAAACTTATTTACATGAACATATATCCCATATACCCCCTAAAATATCCTTAAAATATCTTGGTACCATGTAACTTGTATGGAGAGAACCGAGTGCAAGTTGGTAGACCTACATTCCTTTACAGGCTGTCTAAGCAGGTTGTAGTATTAGTATTTATTCATAAAGATGAGTTCCCTAATGAAACTATATCCTTCATGGATGGTGATTTTACAATTTTCCCCAACTCCCTCTAAGATAATTTTCTCTTATTTCTTTTACTTTGAGAGATATGATAACTTGAACTAGTAGCTTGAGGTGGCTGCTTAGGATTATGGAGCTCGAGAGGGGTCTTAAGACTAATAATGACATTTTATTGATTACATATGCCTAAAACACTTTCTTTAGGACATATAACATCATTATATACCTTTTAAAGGACTTAGGTATGTTTGGGTGGGTCTGATATGCCACAAGATGGAGGTGGGGTCTTGAGGCATTATGAATGGCTTTAGGCCTAATAGGCCTAGACTGAGTCTCAGGGTTCTAAGTAATTTGTAAATGTATAGGTGGATTTAACATCATCATGTCATCCTCTCCACCTTATTTCCATCCTTTTTTCTTACCCTCATCTGCTTTGACCATTATCTCTACCTCTTTCCTCTTGTAAGTCTACCTAAGCATTGCCCAGCCTAAGTGTTTGAATAGCTGGTTTACGAGGCTGAGTGGTTTACTTTATTCTTCATATAATTGGTGAGATTGGAATATTTTATAATATGCCTTAAATTTTTTATAACACTCTTGGATTGAATTTCCTTCAACCCTATCTTTTAAGCCTCATGTATAGTTAGGCCTAAGTTCTATGAGTGTTTAGGCATATGTAGCCCTAAAGGTTAGGTTTAACTGCCTTCTCTTCTCAACTAAGACTCATATCATCTTATAAACATTTATATGTATTTTAAATTACTCATTAAATTTTCTTATACCTCAAATACTCTTTAGTATGTAATTCATCCCCAACTCTTATGAATAGGCATGTACACGATAGTTTAGGCTTACAAGGTCTAATTGCCTATTGAGATTATTGTAAATACATAGGAATACACAATTTGAATGGGAAATATTGATTAAAAAAAATTAAAACAATTCAATACACCACCAACAATTTTTCACTTCATCCCCTTGTAGGGTTTTGACATTCTGCCTTCTTACTAACAACCCTATCTATAGGTGTTCTCAGGGTTGCATTTCTGACTAAATGAGAAGGTGAGTGTCTTTGTTAGAATCTGATTTTATTTTAATAATTAAAATATACTATATTCCTTCTCCACTTCTATTTTATATGATTTCAACCCATCAAGAGCACCCAAATCTGCATATGCCATCAACTTTTAAGTATAATCTTGTACATGTTAATTTAAGCCTAATAAGCCTCATATCCTATTAAGGCCTTTTTTACCTCAGAGGATTATGCCATCCAAAGTGGATTTATAGTATTATAAATAAATGAGGATAATACTAAATTTATTTCACCTCATCTTCATGTATGGTTGGTCATATCTTTTTTGCTTTGCATGTAAGTGGAAGACTTGCCTTTTGACTATGTAAGCTCCACTTGAGGGGTGAATTGATGATTCCTTGAATCTTTTGGCTCCATAATAATGTTTTTAACCCTAAATTACTTCATATAATGTCTTTAATCTTATTTAAAACCTCATCATTCTATTACGGTTCTTCCAACCATGTAGTCACAGTATTGTTTCCATTGGGATCATGACTAAGTTATCATCTTGGGGTGGTTGTGAGTGTTGATCCCTATTTTTACCCTATTACATTAATATTAATACTTATTAATATGTGCTTATTAATCTTTAATTATTTTTAGTGTCTTCAATACCATGTTCTAACAGTTCGTCATTTGCTTAATTTGAACAATAGGTTTGTTGTGACTGTGGGAGCTTGCCCTTTTAGGGTTGAAGATGATAATGGTCTTGTGAGCAAGGTAAGTGATAGTAATAAGGGTAAAACAATTTAAAATGACTATAATATTTATATAATTCATGTTCTAACCTAAATTTATGTTTCCCCTTGAGTCATTTTAAAGATACCTATTTACACTTGCAAGGATATCACACTACATATACGGTAGTCACATAGGGGAAGGATTTGAAGGGGTTGTTTGGAATGATGGTGTCTTAGATAAGTTCTTGGGTAAGACAAATAATATATTAATTTGGATCCAATTAATTCCCATCTGAGTTAAAACTACCACACACTCCCATTTTCATGCACAAAAGGCTCTATAACTTGAGAAACTCTATCTATAGTCTACAAATGGAGAAAACCTGAATGTTTCCTTACAATTAGAGCTCACACATGTGAAATATTGGTAAAGGGTGATGTATATGGATCTTTAGGACTCTTATAACACACATAAAATAATAAATTTCAAAACCATTTCAAGAATGCACCAAAACTATTGTAATTCTGATCCTTGCACAGATGAAGGAGACAACTTGATTGCCCGTATTTTTAACCATTGTTAATAAAGAATGGGATATTAATATATAAATTTATTCCCATAATGGAGAGTTCATAATAACCCCTTCCTAGGCCCAATATTTAGCTCCTCATTTTCTCTCTCCTATATGGACTGATCAAAAACTTGAAAGCTATCTTGAGCTGCCAAAGAGCTTGATGGAAGAAGTACACCAATTTTTGACCTTTCTAACCTTTAAATTATTGTATTTATTAACATGGTATTTAAAATAAATCCCTTATAAATGTTATTTACTCCCTCTAATCATGGCCATACTTTATGGATCCGTACAAGCCTAAACTCTTACAAAACTCCCTTTCTATATTTTCTTCACGGGTCAGGTCTTAAAATGCCATTATAAGATGAATGGAAGGAAAATATAAGTCAAACCACATTTCAAAACCTAGTTTTATGGTTGAGGAAGTTTAAAGGACATTATTATCATGTGTGGGGGCCATTTAGTGAGTGAAGGATGGATTTGACCTCTAAAAAAAACCTCTTTAAGCATGAAACACCTTTAAATGACAATGTGACTAAAATGAGACCTTTTGAAGACCCTATAATACATTGAGAGACCTAAACACCCCTTTCCTAAATTTTATAATGCAATTTGATGAATATAATGTGTTTGATGTGGTATTAATGACTTTGAAGGGTGAATCAATGTCTAAAACTGGTTTGGATGGGTATGTCATAGAAAATAACCTTATGTACATCTTAGAACTCATTTTATGACTTAAAAAAAGGCTTGGACACCCTTATATAATTCTAATAAGGCTCATGTTACAATGAGTGGCTTAAAATAGGCCTCAAACCATAGTAATTAACAACCTTAATTTCCCCAAATTACCTTAAATTCTACTAAAAGACCTTAATTTTATCAAACAAGGTTAAGACCATTCTCTATACTTCACAAGACATTTTGACACTCTATCACTCACTCAATGACCACCATGACCACTTAGTGCACCAACCAAGGACCTCAAAATAACTATGATAAATGATGATCTCTGCAAGTAATGACTAGCACAAACCATGACACCTTAATCAATGTTAAAATTCCTTTCAAGGAGTATTTAGGAGATCATGACAAGTTCTAGACACCATAAACAAGCTTAGAGGGGTCTTCATGAAAGTTTTTGATTGTAAGGGTTGACATTTGGCCTGGGAGGCCAAATTATCAATAGATACACCTTTAAATATAACATAAGTCATTACACAAATGGCCCAATAGATGACACATGTACAGGATTATATTAACAATCAAAAGCTCTAATTGTAAAACCATATTTTGTGAATGGCTAGTCAACCTCCTCAAGTTTTCATGACTCAAGCAAATATTTATACACCTTTATTCATGTATAAAGGACCCAATGATGATCCTCAAATTTATGATGATATCTCAAGTGATATTTTAGATTATCCATATGGTCATCAAATTTATGGTTTTGATGATCCTTATTATTGGGATAAAACTATTTATAATAATCCTAAACATGACTGGAGTAGTTATGATCCTAATGATATCACCTTTGATACTTATAACATTGATGAAGATCAACATCATGATATTCCTTATGATCTTGATGATCCTTTCACTCATATTTATGGTCTTATTCATGATGATCCTAGTTGTCCCACCTTTTTCACTATTCACATGGTTGAAAATCAATATCATGTTTTTCCCACATACGATGACAATTATGATGGAGGTGAATACCCTAACATGATAGCGTATCTTCCCATTGATGATTCCCTATTAATATTTTCCCACACTTACCAATAAATCAAGAAATGTTGAGCATGGTTCCCTTGATATCTACCCACCCTCTACCCTACCATTGGAAGGCCTTAAGAGGATGATTCATCAGACCTCAAATCATGATAAACCAATTTTTGACAATTAATCATATTATGAAAAACATCTAATTCAAATGCCTACCACATTACTCATTATAGGTGATTTTTATCCTTAAGATTATACAAATATTCATCACTATCATGTTTCACCCTAACCACCAAAATAAATTATTTCTAATGGTATCAGCTACCCTGATATTTTTTAGTACCAACCACCTATAGTTGAATACATTAGTTGTGATCAAGACTATGCCAATATAGTTCTTATTTTTACAATAAATTATATTGGTCATGATCCATAATGTGCCAATATAATTTATATTTTAATCACTAGATTATATTGACCTAATTGATACAACCCATTTTAACCTATATCATCAATAGACTATATCAATCTGACTAATACAGTTTATCTTATTTCATTATATTATATCAAACTAGATGATACAATCTAGTGCAATCCTTATTCAAATGATTGTGTTGATCTAGTAAATACAGTGTAGTTTAAGATGATATCATCGACGGACTATATTGACCTAGCCAGTGAAGTTATTTTTACTCCTATTTCATCAAACTATATTGAGTTGGTCAATACCATTCATTAAAATTTTCTCTCACCTCCTAAAGAACCTGATATTGCCTTACATGACAAATTTCACTTTATAACATATATTTACACATTTTAACATCATTCCTAGGCCTTTCAATCTTAAGGTTAACTCTAATCCACCTATATACCATAGGTTGGGGCATATTGTGATGCCCATCCTTTTATTATCACACATGTTTGGACATCTTGTGATGCCCATCATATTCTTGCTACACATATTAAGGCACCTTACACTATCCATATTTCAACATTTAGGGAATTTTGTAATGCCCATACTTCATTTTATACATGATTTTGGAGCATCTTACGATTCCAATCCTCATTCCCTTGGATTATTTGTCACCATCCTTACCATGTTGTAGCAATTAAAAACCTTTTACATATCACCAACAAATAATTCAACTTCAAAAAACTTTATGTGACACATATTCTCACATTTCACATGCTCTTCTTTTATATGGTCATTAGCATATATTTTGTTTGTTGTTTTATCTCATGTTTCTTTACTTTTATAAATTTTATTTATTTACCCCCTCTTTTTGGATGATTTTTACTTGTGTGATTGATTCCTTTCTAGTTATTGGTATTTTTACTTTTGACCTTAGTTTCCCTAGAGGATCTTAGGTATCACCTTAAAGTCTTATATCATTTTTAATTTTGACCTTTATTTCCTAATTGTTTCTTAGGTATCACCTTCGTGTTTTATATCATTCTAATTGCACCATTAATTATTTTTTGGTTCTTTGGTATTTCTAATTTTGGTCTTTATTTCTTTGGGTTTTCATCACTATCACATTTTTATCATGGTTTCTTTACTTTATTTGTGATTATTTGGCCCTTATTTACTTTCCCCCTCTTTGGGGATGAATTTTTTTTATCCCCTCTTTTGGGATGACCATTTACTTTCCCCTTTTTGGGATGATTATTCACTTTCTCCTAGTTTGGGATGATTATTTAGCTTCCCTCTCTTTTGGGATGACTATATACTTTCCCCATCTTTTTGGATGACTACTAATTTCATTGGTGGTTTTTCTATATCCCTTATGGGTTAGTAGGCTTCCCTAGTGACATTAATATCATAGCATATTCCTACCCCTTTCAAAGAATTGTTTTACCTCTTTGTGATCATTTATAAGCATATTTCTCATTGTATAATTTTTTCTTAAAATGTCATGTCTTCCATGATCACCATTTATCCCATATTCCCTTTCACTTGAGGCACATTCAGGTCAATTCTAAGATTGCACACTTACCTATGGGAAAGTCTAGGAGTCTTTAATCACCATGGTATTTATGTTCTTATAGCATCCCATTCTACCCATAATGGAAACGTAAACATCATTGATGTTGTATTTTAATATTTATGATTATGGACTATTGAGTTCAATACTAATTTAATTATTTTAGTTTATATTGTGACATCTTGCATTTTAATTTGTATTTTGATCATTATTATAGCTTCATAAAATGGATAGTTATGTTAATTATTTATGTATTCAAATTTTTATGTTATAGTTTAATTTGATGTATTTATTACAAATTATTTATTTGATTTAAAATACTTGGTAATGGTTTACCTACCCCTTTTCCCAAGTTGAAGTGGATACATGATAGTTTGGTCATTCCCTTGGAATAGAATCTTAAGAGAGAGCATCATAGGGGAGATGGTAGTAGATCATGACAGATGTGTGTAGACATAAAAATATGAGAACACTCAAAAAACCACATTTTATTATTTAATTAAAGTTGTTTCGATTGAAATTTATTGTGGTATTGATTGTTAAAATGTTTTTATTATCTGCATGATATATGTCTAGAATTTGGTATGATGTTTGTATTAGGTTATGTTGTTTAAGTAAATTGTGTGTGTCTAAGTTTGGTATGAACTATAAAACATGTTAAAATGACCATAATGATTTATGCTATTAAAAATGGTTTGTGGTAATGGTTTACTTGTGTTCTTGTAAAAAAATACATGAGTGTTTTTATCTTGAATGGAACTTTTAACCTTGATATAAAACCCTAAAGTCTAGTTGGTGTACTAAGAGATAGGCCAAGTGACATAAGATAAAGTAGATGCGATATTTTTGAAAGCAAGAAATGTTCATAACTAAGAGAAATAAGCAAGGTTCAAGTTTTTCAAGTGTATAATACTGAGGTGATATATAATCCATAAATATCATCTACACTCAAGTAATTATAAATTATACATTGAGAAAATATGCTCTATTATTTCCAAATTGTATATCAATCACTAAGAGTAGGCATTAGTCAAGTCTAAAACACACCAAGCCAAGTCAAGTGCCAAAATTATCAAAATCAAAGATAGTTTTATAATTGCATCCATATATAAAAATAGCACAATTACATAATAACACTAAGGGGAAGAACTATGTGTGGTTTGTCTTCCCTCTTTATAGTATTAGGCATGTAGGAAGCAGTCAATCCTCAGTAGGGGTGATTAGGGTCAACTCAACCCAATTATACTTCCTCACTTTTTACATTTTTTCATCCTTCATGAGCATACTTAGGGTTTCAAAGAGAAGGAAACTAATATTTGGATCTACACATGTATAGTCAAGGGTCAAAGATCACACATAAAGAGACATATCAGGAAAATAAACTACACTGTATGATCATATATAAGTGTAATATTCCATGATAGTAATGTCATCCTTAGGTCACCTGTATCTAATAAATCTACCTTTTTATTCATGTTAGTGAGCAAGAATGCACAAATAGTTAGTTTTGGATTCAAATGAATCACAAGACTACTTCTAGTTTATTTATGCTATCACAACATAGTCACAGTCACCTAGTCAAACAATAAAGCTAAGTATCTTGATATTCTTAGTATTTTTCATAAATATTATTTTACATTATCATGTCAATCTCAATCAGTTACATTCAAATTTATTCTTTATTTCCATATATTATAATCTGAATAATTTCTACAAGTTTAACCTATTTTTAATCACACTAATCCAAAAATACCATTCTAAAAGGGGTATTAAAGTTGATCTAAAGAAGGTTAAATCCATTATAAACATACCACCACCAAAATGGTTGAATATTTACTTAGTTTACAAGAAATATTTTAGGTTATAATATGTTTTGCATATCAGTTAGCAGATAAGACAACCATTCACATAATCACTAAAGAAAGACAAAAGGTTTGATTAAGATCCAAATTGCTAAAAAATATTTGATGCAATAAATAATATCTCCTTAATCCACCTATCCTTATACTTCCTATACCAAATAGGCCCTTATTGTTATATATTTATACTATGGATCGTGATCTAGGGGCCTTACTATCACAATAAAATGATGATCATCGAGAGCATGCAATCTCTTACATCAATCGTACACTAGTTGATTATGAAAATAATTACACTATTATGGAAAAAAATATGTTAAACACTTATTTTTGCAACCCAAAAATTATTGCATTACATTATCAATAATGAAGATTGTTCCACTCAAATCTCTCATGTCAAAATCCCATTTATTAGGATGCATAGCAAAATCATTAATGTTACTCATGGAAAATAGATAATGTTACTCAGATATTTCCACTAAAATCTCTTATGTCAAAATCCCATTTGTCAGGATGCATACAAAAATAGATAATATTACTCATGGAATTTGATCTATAATTCATATCACAAAAAATTATTAAAGGACAAGTTATTGTCACTCAATTAATTGTCACTCCACTAACGAATACATTAACAATAAATGATAACTTTAATTCTTATCATGTGTATAATGATACTTGGACCATGTATTTTGATGGATCTAAATACACTACAGGTGCCAAAGCCATTATAATTTTCATTACTTCCCAGGGCCAACCATTGTCATTTTCCTTTCACCGAGGATTTTTTGTGTATAAGTAATATAATAAAATATGAGACCCTGATATTGGGATCATGTACGAAATGAATATTACATAAAAATCTTTACAAGTATGTGGAAATTCTTAACTAGTGATCAACCAAATTATAGATATTTATCAAACAAAAGAACAGAAGCTAATTCCATATAAAGAAATGGTGCAATGTTTAATGATACACTTTGATAATTTTTCCATATAAATCATCCCTTAAAAAAATAATCAGCATATTAATGTCATGTCTAGTGTTTCATCTATGATACCCATTGACATTAACAATGATCATGTGATTTTTACTATACAACAATTAAAACAATTTTTGTTCTTGACAAAGGATATAAATGCTTTAGAGGTTCTAGTAATTACTTGCAGTGTAGTTAATTCACAAAGGTATAATGATATATATAATTTTTTATATAGATCCTAATTTTCAAAGAATGTACAATGAAAAATAATGTGTTATGTACTCGGCATAGGATCTCTATTATACAAGTCACTATATGTAAAAATTCTTCAAGGCTTCAATTGTGAAAATATTAAAAATGCTTCACTTGAGGTACATGGCAATGAATGTGTAGGTCATTTCAATGTAAAAACAATCTCTTATAAACTTGTGTACCAAGGATACTATTGGCCCACAATGGAACGTTAATGTCATTAAAATGTCAAACTATGCCCACAATGTCATGAAACATAGTAATTTAAATCATGAGTTGCAACCTATTGTTTCACCATGACCATTTTCTCTTTTGGGTTTTAACTTGATTCAAAAGAAAATCCAAAATCATCAAAAGGACACAAATTTATTATTACCAATGTAGAGTATTTTACCAAATGGGTAAAGGTTACACCATTATAGTGAACTATAAGGGAAGATATATGTAAATTGTTGATGATAAATATCATTTCATGATTTGAATTACCCTCAACTATTGTAACAAATAATGGATCCTATTTCAAAAATAAAATAGTTATGATATTTTGTGCTAAATACAAGATTCGTCATACTTTATGTACTGTTTATTATCCACAAAGAAATGGACAAGCCAAGGTAACTAATAAAATAATTGTTAAAATATTAAAATGGTCTACAAACATGGTTAAGATTTACATAATCAGATTATATATGCACTATGGGCATATCACATAAGTGTTCTCACACCTATAAAAGCCACATCTTATTCCTTGGTTTATGGAACTAGTGTTATTTTACATTTAGAGCTAGAGATACCATCTTTGTGGATCTCCTTAAAGGACATTATCAAAGACAAATAATATCAAAAAAAATGATTGCATGAGTTAGAGATGCTTGATGACAAATGCATACAAGTTATTTAGCACTTTAAGGTTTAAAAAGATCATATCAAACACGCATATGAAAATAAGATAAAAACTAATAATTTTAAGTGGGTGACTTAGTCATAAAATATAATTATAATAATACTAATGTCAATAAGGAGCACAAAGTATAATTCAAGCCCATCTAGTTGGGGCTATTCATGGTAATAGAAAAGGTGGGAATAGGAGCCTATCATTTGGCTACACCTAAGAGAAAACCTATGAGAAACCATATGAACATCATACACTTGTGTTAGTACTCTACATAAGCATTTATTCAAATAAAAAATATATAAAAACATTCCAATATTCAAAATAAAAAATCAAAACTCAAGACCTAATCATGACATGAGCTTCTATATTACATTATTTGCATATGTTATTTATCCTATGTTTGGTAGATGGAAAATTATTTTCTATAAACACATGTATTTCATGAGGTATATGAGTGTGATGCAGGACATACATATCATACATAGACATGTAAATGTTAAAACTCTCTTATCCTTAGAGGCCATGTCAATGTTATGGGCATATACTTCCATGAGTTACATTGTCATAAGTTATATATTTATAGAACCTCTTTACCATTTTGTGCCACATAGATTTCTTAACAATGCCTTGCTAGTTATTCAATTCTTACATGGTGTTACATGGATATGTTATTTTACTACAATGTGATGTTGACATTTATAGATAGTGTAGAGTATTTTTCACTTGTTTTATGTTTATTCAATGTTGTTACTTTATATGATAGGATGGTGATTGTTTTCTATTGTGTGTCACCTCTTATCTTTTTTTGTGGCTCCTTAGCCTTGATTTTTGTGGCATTGTGCCCCTTGTCTATGGTTCCTTAGCCTTTATTTTTAGTGGCATCTTTATGTCCCTTGTATGTGGTCCCTTAACCTTATGTGTGACATTTTATGCTATTGTGTGACATTGTATGTTGATATTAATGAGCTTATGTGATTGTTATGTTTTCAGGTGCCATGATCCATATCACGCACCTCCCCCTTTGTATGTCATGCCATAATTTACATCATACAATTCCTTATTGCATAGTCTTATTATGTGACAGTTACTACTACATGTTTCATAGATATGTATCTATCTTGACATACCACATATATTCCCTTACATTATATATGCTACATATATGTCTTGATTCTATATACATAACTATGATGACATACTCTCCATATTTTGACATGATATCATATTTATACAAGACATGATATAATTCACTTCTCTTTTGATATGAGTGACTTGTATGATCCATCCCTCACCTAAAAATGGGGCATATTTGTGGGTTTTTTCATAGAGAACAAAACCTCTATGAGTATATTTGATTACAGTATACATATTTAAGATTTTAGATGTGATTTAGATATCATATGGGAAAATTTATTTCCAAATTTTAGATAGATTTTGGGGGCATATGTACTTCATTTTACACTTCATGAGGGATGAATTGTGGATTGATACAGATTCATATAAATTTTGTGGCATGTTTAGGGAACATGTACTCCATTTTATAGGACATATTTAGTTGGGCATGGTGTTGGTTCATGCACATATACATTATTAAAAACTCAGTTATGATTGATGCTAGTTCATACATATTTACACATTTAAACCATTATAGTTATTTATCAAGTATTTTCAAGAGTTTTCAAGTTTGGAGCAAATTATAATCTATAAGTTCGTTGACAATGGTTAATTCATTATTTTTGAGGTAGTTTGTGTTTAGGATCTAATGGGATTTATCAGAATCTTCACAAATTCATACAGAAATAATGGATTATACATAGAGATATTTAATCAAATTAATAATATAATATCATTCACTCTGTTATGCATTCATACGGGTAATACAAATATATATAGGAAAAGTGTTTACTATAAATAGGGTGACCCGTATCACCATATATCTCTCACATCCCTATAATCTCTCAATCTCTTATATGATTAATATTGTTATAACATATTATAATATATCACAACTGACTAACTAAATAATATATTTTAATAACTAACTAACACAATATATTAGTTACCTCTCGGTAAATATCTAAATGTAAATACTAATATAAAAACTAATTCCTAATATTCCACCCCTTAGTTTTTACATGGTATAAAAACATTCACACTCTCACCTACAGTATGTTCACCCCTGTGGCATGCCCAACTATTTGGCTCATGACCTTGATCCAAATAAAGGCTCACTCCTTTCATGGTTTTAAATAGGTTTACCACAAACCTTGACATGAATAGAAACATCATCAACTATCCACCTCTAATGAATTTTTGGATCTACCACAAACTTTTTTAAGATCCATGAATTGACTTCCATTGGCATTGTTTGTCCTTTCACTAAATTTTTACATTAGAGAATTATGTTTGGAATTGCTCACTAATTACATTACTTGAACAAGCATGTACTTTTGTTCTTATTTGCAAACATATGGTATAAATTTATAAAAAACATGCCACACAATATGTCACCAAATCATCTGGAGCCTCATCATTGGTAAATGATGAGAGGCTTTGAAACATTCAACCTCCATTTCCTTCATCCTCCAATAGGTGAAGATACTCACTTAGAAAATGTCTCGATTAAGTTCAGATGCATTAATTTTATGAAGATAAATCCCCCCATAGTTCGGACATCATGTACAAGTGAAAATGCATCTATGAGGCAAAATAATTTTGACTCTATATGACAACATGACTTGATATAATTTATTTACGTAAAACCAACTCTTAACTCTTGACTCAATTTTGATACTTTTGGATTTTGACAATGACTTAATAAAAAGACTTTTGACTTATAAAAGACACTCAAAATTACTTTAGACTTTTTATTAAATAGGAATGACCTAAAAACTAATGAAATACTTTTAAATATGGTTTTGAGCATAGTGACTCGACAACTTTGAATTTTTTAAAATTTAACATAATGACACAAACTATAATCATATATAACATGATACAACACTTTTGATACTAACTATATGTAATGAGAACTTATTTTTGATGACACTTAGTTGAATGGAAATAACTTGACTCTTATTTAAGAAACTACTAACTATAAAATACATTTGAATAATTTAAAGATAACAATGATTATAGAATTCTTAACCAAACTAAAACTAAAAAAAAATGACTACTAAGGAGAAGATGAATTTACTACACAATATTCTAATTAGGATGTGCATAGAAGTATGGTGGTGGAAACCAACAAGAATGTGGTGTCGTATAGATGTTGATCATATCAAAGAAAATGCCTTAAAAGCAAATTATATTTTATTTTAGTTGTTATGTTGGTTGTCAATGAAACTGCTCTTCAGTACACTGCATTAGAAAGAATGACATATGTCTTTCAAATAGTGATGTATTTCTCCAACTACACTTTATAAAATCTCCTAGATTCTTGATCCTTGTATTCTCTTATTTTTCTAATGTTAAAACTCAAAAAATAATATAGGCATACCAAGTAGTGCATTTTTAGTTGTAGATCACGTATATAAAATTTTGTTAGATGCTTGATCTAATTGTATAATCTTGGATGTTACCCAAACTATAGAGATAAAATTGGTTCAAACTGATGCAAGCTAAGTCTAAACTGAGATCACCTTTCGAGTGTAGAAGTGCATGAGATTGGGTGATACATTGGTGACAATAGTATATGATGCCTATCTATCCTACAATTACTAGGATTAGTTCACAAAGGATTTCATGATTTGAGGTAAATAATAAATTTGCAAAATTGCCACTTCACAAATTTAATAGACCATTGACTCGCTCTGATACCAAATAATGGGATTTATTAGAGTCTTCACAAATTCATACAAAAATAATGGAGCATACACAGAGATATTTAATCAAACTAATAATATAATATTATTCACTCTATTACGCATTCATACGGGTAATACAAATATATATTCCCTAAAATTCTTTCCTATAAATAGGGTGACTCATATCACCATATATCTTTCACATCCATATAATCTATCAATCTCCTATATGAGTAATATTGTTATAACATATATCGCATTAAAGGGACAATGGTAGATAAGAAAAATAAGAAAAAAAGAAAAGTTGTAGATTGGACTCCACCTAAACCTGGGTGGTTTAAAAATAATTTTGATGGGGCTTGTAGAGACAATCCAAGAGCCTCAGAGGTAGGTTGTCTAATAAAAGACTATAGCGGATCTTTAATTAGAGCTTTATCTTTTAAGTTCTTTGATGGCACAAATATTGAATCTGAAGCTCAAGCCTTAGTAGTAGGGATTAATTTGGCTAAGGAATGCAGAATCACTTTTTTATAAATTAAAGGGGATTCGCAGATAGTGATACACGCATTGACTAATTCGAGGGCAAAATGTTGGAAGATCATAGATATTTTAGATGTCATTTAGCCTAAGCTAGAATATTTTGAAGGTTGGAATTACTCTCACTATTTTTGAGAGAGTAATAAAACTATGGATTTTTTGGCAAATGTGGCAATTGATCAAAGAAAAGAAGAAAGGAAAGATAATATCACTAACAGATGGGTAGATGGTATGAATTTTGAGTAGATTGAATTTTAAATATTCTCTTACATTTTAGGTGTGTGTTTCAAAGATAGATTGGTTTTTTTTAGCAAAGGAAAATGTCTTCTACTAAAGCTTCAAATAAAACAATTTAAATGCTTAGTGGTTGGTATTTAAAATATTTTTGAAAAAAGTATTTTAAAATCAAAATTATTGGATTTTCTCATAAATAAGAAAATATTGATTTTAGATTTGCAAAGGACATTACTCATTGGGCCATCTTGTCATTCAAGTGGAGTGGCTAACATAAAGCAGAGTGTGTGGAGGGGTTTTTGACACATAAATCTCACAGGTTTCAAGTGATAGGACAGGCCTTTTCATTTCATGATGGTTTTTCTTGATTATTCAACAAGGTCTCTTATTGTTTTAGATTTCTCAATGAGAGTTATTCCTACTAGATGGTTTCTCTAGCTTCATTTATTTGTAGAGTTTCTTTTGGCTCAGGGTAAGGATAAACCATTTCAGTGTTGAATATGTTGGTTGGCCACTGCTTTTCAGTTGTGTAAAGAGTAAGGAAATGGGTTTCATCAGGTCAGTTTCTAGAAAATGCTTGTTCAACATTTTTTGGATTCTTGTTTCAGAGGTGGTAGAGGCCATTAAAAAGGTGTTGGGTTTAGAAATATTGGTTGATAGTAGGTGAGTTAGGGTGAACTCAGGCTTGGCTTCTCTCTTTATGTCAAATCTATGCCTGATAATGTCTAATAGGGATAAAATTTGAGAAATGGTTGAGTTTTTTGTTTGCCCATAATATTGATTGGAGCTGATGTCAGAAATGGATGCCCTACTTCTCAGGCCTTATCCAACTCTTTCGTTCTCTGTAAGAGATTTTCTAGGTTATGTTCCTTTATCCATGATTTGAGAGTTGGAGTCTCATTTTCTAGCTTTAATTGACTTTGATAAATATGTGGAGGCTATGTGCTCAGTCCAAATGGATTTTTATAAGAAATAGGGGATCAGCATGTTAGTTATATAAGATTTTTTGAATCCAATTCTGGGGCTTGAAGAGTGGAGGGCACTGAGGCATTCTCTAAAAAGGGTGAAGGCCATTAAATTTCTAGGGTAAGGCATTGCTCTTGGTTTATTTAAATATCCACCTTAGTGGAAGGAGAATTAGTTGTAATTATGGTAGGATCCTTGGAGGGTTCGGAAGCATCTGGTCTTCTCTTCTATGAAGCAGCTAGCAGGCACATCAGTTGGCGGGAGAAAGCTAAGACATGTTTTGTGCAGACAATGAAGGCGCAGGACATCTTGGTGGCTAGCAAGCATAGGTTTGGGTAGGTGAAATATTTGGGAAACTTAGTGCCTAAAAATGGTAGAATGATTGAATTAGTAATCTTGGAGTAAGATTTTATTGTCTATTTGGTCTGTGTATGTTTTATTTGTCAATAATTGTTAATAGTTGATAAATTGTTCGATATATTATGGTTTTGGGAAAAAAAATTGTAAATCATAGTGATCCAATGCCTTAACATGAATATATGTTAATCTAGACTGTTGAAGTTTATTTTGATCCTTTTTTGTTGATAGGGCCGGGGGACCCAGTAATTCATTAATATTGATCCAAAAAAAAAATTGTTATAACATATAATAGTATATCACAACCAACTAACCAAATAATATATTCTAATAACTAAGCCACACAATATAATATTTACCTCTTCATAAATATCTAAATGTAAAAACTAATTCCTAACAGGATCAACAATGCTCAATGGCCATAGTATTGCACACTGCTAACCCATTGTGTGGTTCCACCTTATCATCTTGAGGTTATAAGATCAATGTTGGATTAGTTACATATAGGTTAGGGTCATTTGTCTTCCAATCCACAACCCTTGTCTTATTCAAATTTCAAATTAGGATTTGATTACCCTCAATCTCACCATGTTCTTAATGTGCTTCAGCAAGGAAGCACAATTCTCTAATGCTTTGATAAGGAAACATCTCCAACAAATTATAGGGCAACATTGTTTCTCACATAAATGTGTACTCCTTCCTTTCTCCTTCAAATTTAAAGTTTCAAGTTAGTTCATATTTTAAATTACATTATGGGAACATTGACTACTATATTTTTATTACATGTTTTTCTTGGAGTAACTTGCACATTTGGAGTTTTTTCTCAAATACAAAGTGTGTTGTATACACTCAAGTATACATTTATACTTTTCCTCTAGTATTTTCATTGTATTATAATACTATAATAAAAGTGGGGCATTTGTAGATACTAAAATCTAGTATTTAACAGTTGGCAATGTCAATCTTGACATACACTTATTATATATGACTTGTGTATCTCCAAATAGCATTCATTTATCATTCTCATACACATGTATGTTATTTAGGATTCTGATCCATTCTAAGTTGTTATCATTCACCTACATGAACCTTTTAGTATATGGTAAATCAGTGAAATATCCTACTCAGACATTTCTAGATCACTACATTTTCATTCATGTCTCCCAGACAATAACATCACACTTAGATATTAACGTCAACATTATTTTCTTGAGGTTGATGTTACCACCCTTCACTTAACAACATTTAATTTTAAAAATCAAATCATTTCCTTAGGTCATCCCATTCACCTAGTGTGTTGGTGGCATGATAAATTACCCAATTGAGTGCCTATAAATACAAATCAAGGTCTGAAGTTAATTTTGGACTGCTCATTTCTCCTGCCCATGATGAATTTAAATGTTCCATCATTTTGTCCAATGTACGGTATAGGGCGTTTTAGACTGAGGATGGTGGTAGAGATCTTGATTAGAGTTCACCTAGATTGAGTGTAACCAGATCTACTATTTCTTTATTGGTGGATGCCATGGAAGCTAGCCTAATGGGCATCAAAGGATTTGAATATTTAGACTCTTATATGTAGGTTACCCCTATTCCTAAGCATTTATTTAGGATTTTAAGATAAGTAGAGAAAGCAATTTAAATATAGGTTTCAGGTGGCCCCTTTTTACCTAACTTAGAGGTGGGAAGCCCTTTGAAAATCCCTACTTTGGTCATTATTATAGGAACAAGTAGGGATAATGACTAGAAGGAGCCAAAGGTTGCAGACCCTATTTTAGATGAAGGCTCATATAACCCTATTTTAGATTCTAGAGGAGTTCAGAAGTCATTTGTTGAAGTAGCATCTAGTAGGGATAAGCAGCCAGAACCTATGAATAAAAATGTCTCTTTTAAGGAAGAACTTGTGGAATTTCTTGAAAATGAAGCCTGGTTCATGGAGTGGGGTGTCATTTGTATATTTGACAAGTTTTGGACTAGCCTTAAAATGCTTCACAACTAGATATATGAAAATTGGAAACCTTTCATGAATAACAATCTAGAGATCTACCCATATGTTAGGGGTTTCTTCATTGTTGTCTTTAATCTTCCAAAAGACAAAAAAGTGGTGATGCAAGATCAAATATGGTCTATGGATCAACATCTTTTCTTATAAAATCCATGGTTCCCCTCCTTCAACCCTTTGACAAAATATTTTAATTTCAAACATGTTTGGGTACATATACCATATCTTCCCCTACAATTTTGGTCTAAAACTTGTCTCTCAACTATAGGTAAGTAAGTGGGTGAGATGATGGGGATGGATGGATCTGCCATGAGTTATATCCATACATCATGTGTTAGAATCTTACTCTGTATGGACATTTTTCTTAACTCCCTACTTCTATTGATTTGAAAGTCCATAATCATTTTTAGACCCAAATTCTTGATTTCGAAGGACTTCCCTTCCATTGTAGAACATGTTTTGATACAAGGCATATGACTAGTTCGTGTCAAATTTATACAAAAAAGAAGGTACCTCTTAGTGGAAGGATACCTTTCCTGATCATCTCATGGTGGTAGCTATAAATGGTTTGTAGTACAAATATGAGGATAAATATTTAGATATCCAAAGGGATGTGATCTGTGAAGAAGTGAAATCTAGCAAGGAAGAGAAAGGAATTGAATATTTGGGACACATAGAGGAAAATAAATCTGAGCTAGATGTAGCTTTACTGGATAATATTTTAGATTCATTTGAGGGATTGAAGAGCCATAAACTAGTAGATACTTTAGAAGGTTGAGATTGAATTGTGGTGAGCAAAAAGAAGAAAGGAAAAGGTAGGTAGAAGCTGGAACCTCTTAATATGACCTTTAGATCTCAAAAATAAAAAAAATTAGAAGGGTATGTTTTTGTGTGTCTTTCGAGGGTCTATAGTGTCAATCTTGACCTACACTTATCCTATATGACTTGTGCATCTCCAAATAGCATTCATTCATCATTCTCATACACATGCATGTTATTTAGGAGTCCGATCCATTCTAAGTTACTATCATTCACCTATATGAACCTTTTAGTATATGTTAAATCAATGAAATATCCTACCCAAACATTTCTAGATCACTACATTTACATTCATGTCTCCTAGATAGTAACATCACACTCAGATGGTAACGTCAATGTTATTTTATTGAGGTTGATGGTACCACCCTTCACTTAACAACAGTTACTTTTAAAAATAAAATCATTTCCTTAGGTCATCCCATTCACCTAGTGTGTCGGTAGCATGATGAATTACCCAATTGAGTACCTATAAATACAAATCAAGGTTTGGAGTCAATTTTGGACCGCTCATTTCTCTTTCCCATGACAAATTTGAATATTCCATCCTTTTTCCAACATAGGTTATAGGACGTTCCAAACTGAGGATGGTGGCAGAGATCTTGATTAGAGTTTACCTAGATTGAGTGCGACCAGATCTACTATTACTTTACTGGTGGATGTCAAGGGATCTATCTTGGTTGGCACCAAAGGATTTAAATATTTAGACTCTTATATCTAGGTTACCCCTGTTTCCAAGCATTTAGTTAGGATGCTAATATAAGCAGAGAAAGTAATTGAACTATAGGCTTAGGTGGCCCCTTTTAACCTGACTTGGAGGTGGGAAGCCCTATGAAAAACCCTATTCTAGACATGATTATAGGAACAAGTAGGGGTAACGACTGGAAGGAGCCAAAGGTTTTAGGCCCTATTCTAGATGAAGGCTCATATAACTCTATTTTAGATTCTAGAGGAGTTCAGAAGTCATTTTTTGAAGAAGCGTCTAGTAGGGATAAGCATCTAGAACCTATGAGTACAAATATGTCTCTTTTGAGGAAGAACTTGTGGGAGTTCTTGAAAATGAAGCTTGGTTCACAGAGCAGGGTGTCATTTGTATATTTGACAAGTTTTGGACTAGCCTTACAATGCTTCACAACTAGATATCTAAAAATTGGAAACCCTTCATGAAGAATAGTCTAGAGATCTACCCATACACTAGGGGTTTCTTCATTGTTGTCTTTAAAATTCCAAAAGACAAAAAAGTGGTAATGCAAGATCAGATCTAGTCTATGGACGACATATTTCTTGGTAAAGCCATGGTTCCCCTCCTTCAACCCTTTGATAAAATATTTTAATTTCAAACATGTTTGGGTACATCTATTATACCTTCCCCTACAATTTTGGTCTAAAACTTATCTCTTAGCTATAGGTAAGTCAGTGGGTGAGATGATGGGGATGGATGGATCTACCATGAGTTATCTTCATACCACATATTAGAATATTAATATATATGGACATGTTTCTAAACTCCTTGATTCTATTGATTTGAAAGTCCATAATCATTTTTGGACTCAAACTCTTGATTTCGAAGGACTTCCCTTCCATTTTAGAACATGTTTTGATATAGGGCATATGGTTGGTTCATGACAAATTTATAGACAAAAGAAGGTACCTCTTAGTGAAAGGATGCCTTTCCTGTTCATCTCATGGTGGAAGCTATAAATGGCCTATAGTATGAAGATGAGGATAAAGCTTTAGATATTCAAAGGGATGTGATCCATGAAGAAGTGAAATCCAAGAAGGAAGAGAAAAGAATTAAATATTTGGGACACATGGAGGAAAAGAAATCCAAGCTAGATGTAGCTTTACTGGATAATATTTTAGATTCATTTCAGGGATTGAAGAAACATAAACCGGTAGATACTTTAGAAGGTTGAGATTGAACTGTGGTGAGTAAAAAGAACAAAGTAAAATATAGGATGAAGTTGGAACCTCTTAATATGACTCTTAGATCTCAAAAATAAAAAAGTTCAGAAGGGTATTTTTTTTATGTCTCTCGAGGGTTTGCAGTGTTTTCACAACATAGTCACAGCTTGTTTACAATTAGTTTTATTTTCTACTAGAAGAATAGCTTCGTAGGGGATTCATTTTTTTTATCTATCTCTCCTTTGTAAAAAGGTAAAGTCCATTTCAAAAAAAATCCCTTTACCAATAGTAAAAAAAAATGCAAACCAAGGTCAAGTTTATTAACCACCTGGGATTCTAAGCACCTATCAAATATACTATTGTACATTGAGAAAATATACCCTATTCTTCCCAAATTGTAAATTAATCACTAGTATTAATCTTCAAGTTTGAAGTACACAAGTGCCAACATTATTAAGATCAAACCCAAAATTTTCTAGGTGCATCCATATAGTGAAAAACCATAATTGAGCAATTACACTAAGGGAACAAACTATGTGTGGATTGAGTTCCCTCTTCTTAGTATTAAATAAAATATAGTGGTCAATCATCAATGAGGGTGATTTGGATGAGCTCAACTCAATTACACTTTCTTACTTTTTACAAGTTTTCATCCTTCACAAGCAGACCTAGGGTTTCAAAGAGAAGGATGTTGATTTTTGGAGTTGCGTATATAATCAAGGGTCAAACATTACACATACAGAGACATATCAAGTAGGGGCACAACACTTTATGGTTAAAAAAAATATAATATTCTTGGATAATAACGTCAACCTCAAATCACCTACGTCTGATTAATCTACCCCAGCCCTAATGTAAGTGATCCAATATGCATAGATAGTTTCGGATGCGGACAAATCACAACCTACTTCCAATTTGTTTCCGTTTTCACAGCGCAATCACAAGCAACCAATCAAATAGTAAATTTAAGTATCTTAATCCCCGTAGTACTTTCCATAAATAACAAATTGCATTATCAAATCAATCTCAATCAGTTACATTCAAACTTTTGTCTGGTTGCCATATATTAAAATCCAAATAAATTCTACAAGTTTAGCCTATTATGATTCACACTAATCTAAAAATAGGGTAAACAATTGGTGTCTGCATCATTCGTGTCTAGGGTAAGATCAATGCTTACCTATCTTGTCCATTGTTCATGTCTTCCTGCTCCAATTTTATACTATGTTCACTTTCAAATTCTAAATTTTTTGTGTTTCACTTCATCATTGGATGTCATCCATGTTTGTGCTTGAAATTTATAGAATTGATGGGCACAAGTGTCTATTTTTTAATCCAATCCTCTTGAACTAGCTTGCCGCAATAAAACATAATGCAAAAGGAGAAGAGAATAAGTATTTTGTTCAGGCAACCATAAATGAGTTACATTGTCTATCTCAGATGTCAGCATTAGACGTCTTGTATTTCATATGCAATGTTAATGGAGAAACTGAGTAAGGTCTTCACCCATATGTTCCTAAGTGTGAAATGCAACTACATGCACAATTGTCTAGGCCTTCAAGATGCAATATAGAACTGACACAAGTCCTTGAACAGTAATAAATTAATGTAGTGTACCTAAACTCGCAAATGGAATGATTAACAATAGAAACCCTTTGGAAACTTATTAGGAACCTCAATGACACTAGTTACTTCTTCCTTATATTAAGAATACTCATAAAATATTGTACATATAGACTTCTTATATTTGAATTAAAGACTTATTAATGCACAAAAAACAACAACAACAAAATGCAAACAACCAATAAATGGATCC
Organism: Torreya grandis; assembly: GCA_037957365.1. Lineage (NCBI taxonomy): Eukaryota > Viridiplantae > Streptophyta > Pinopsida > Cupressales > Taxaceae > Torreya > Torreya grandis. The sequence continues at coordinate 189,938 of JARHVA010002067.1, forward strand.
AAACATCAAAATGGCATGACTATGGGTAGAAGTTGGTCTCATTGTTTCCACCTAGGGCATAATTGACGAGACTAATGTTTTTTTCCCAAAACAAGAAATGACACAGATAAAAAAGGGAACATGGACATAAAATTACATAGAAGAAAAGAGGATTGTAGGGTCACACAAAGAAAGAGAAAAAACACAAACAAGTGCAAATAAAACTCTAATTCAAGATGATGACTTATATACATAAAATAATACTAAAAATATTGTAATAACAAGATTTGTACCAATATTAAGTGTCTAACACATTTTATTTGTATCATTTAAATTATTATTAATATAATTTTTTTATAATTAATTTTTTTATTAATAAAAATAATTTAATATTTGATTAATATAATTTATCGTTTATTATTATCAAATTAATTGTTATTTATTAATAATTAATTAGTTGAAATAATTGTAAATTACAAATTTTTTTGGGTTAATTCTACATCAATTTGTGTCATTATTAAAACACAAAATCACATAAACTAATGACATTTGAATGATATACCAATGATACCATTATGACATGTTAATATAATTTTTAAATGTTGGTGTCATAAATGTGTTGTAAAAAAATTAATAACTAAGCAAAAGGCATAATTATATTGATAAACAATGGGGGTGGGGGTAGTGAATGTAAACTTCTAAGATATTAATTAAATTGGATATCTATTTGATTGTTATAGGGTAAAGTTTCTATTTGTTTAGAAAATGCAGTTGAAAAATCACATCTCAGGTGTATATCGGAGTTCAGAAACCGTCAATTTTATCTGAAAATATTTTTTCACGTCTAACACAATAATGTAGTTAAATTGAGACAATTTATCACTATTCAACTAGAAATTTATAGAAAATGTGATGAATTATTAATCAATGTGAAACCTTTTAATGGAAAAAAAATAAGTGACAATTTCAAAATTGATACCTCAAATTTTAATATCTAGCAAAGATATTTTAGATGTGCAATTTAGTTACGATATCTTTGATATCTCAAAAATAATGTAAATAAATATCGCACTCCAATTTTTTTTTGAAAAATCGTGAAGTTATTGTGTCATATCAAATTAATACATTTTAAGACTCAACAATTTAAAAGAAAATATACACAAATTACATATTAAGAAGGGTGTTGACAATAATTGAATATTCTTTTTATAAAATAAAATATACACAAATTAGATCGTAAGAGGGGGCGTTAACAATAATTGAATATTAATAATTAGGTAGTTTTATTATGTTGTTAGACATTCTATAATGACAATAATAACATGTAATGCAATGAGTTGTTCACAATAATATTCAATTTTAAATTTAATAACCATTGGATCATTATAGGAGAATTTAAACCTTGAGATTGACATCTAGTTCATTGTCACTTCTAAATTTTTTCTTTCTGCTTAAAGAAGCCAATTGAAAAATCATAATATCTTTATCATACGATGGTGTTTAGAGTCCATTTTTTTCCATTAAATACTTTTTAAAACCCCACACATTGGTGTAGCTAAATTGATGTTATTTGTCACTAATTAATATATGCATTTAAGATATATGTACTAGTTAATTAACATTTTGGAGTTGATTGAATTTAAGCCTTACAAAATCATACGCTATACTAAACCCTAACACGAACAAAAGAATGAAAGTCGACTCTCAAAAATTTGAACTGCCCATTGGACGAGAAAAAACTAGAGCGAAAGTTTTTGCTTCCATTAAGTGACATATTTACAAGGTTTAGGCAATTTTTGGTTGAACAACTGACTGACAGAGTTTTTACGATGGATTGGCATAATTTTCCCAAAGGAGAAGTTTTGCTTCCACAAAGTGACAAATCTACTAGTTTTGGCCAATTTTTTGGATGAACCACTAATTGCCAAAAGATTTGTGACAAAGTGAAGGAATCTTTTTGACGATTTGATTGCCTTGATGTGACTTGAAGAGATTCTTGTTGAATCTATCCTTTGTTGTACTATTATTGCAGTTGATTATAATAGTTCTCTAACTTGATGGTTCACCAATGGTTGGAGTTGGGTATCACTGGGTCTACATGTTTCTCCGAACTTTAACAAAAGATCTTCAAGCTAGGTTGAACTCTCTCATTTTATTTTGAAAATTTTGTTTTATCTTGATCTCTATTTAAGAAAGGCGAAACGACCAAAAAATAATCTATTTTTTGAAATTCTTCCTGGATAGAAAAATAGATAAAGATTTTAACATACCCCAAACAGAAGACTCAAAGGTGTTTTGCAATCAATGAGTAAGGGCTGTGTTGTTCCCAAAATTTGTCACTTATTTTTGTGAACAAACATGTCGACTATTTTGGTCCTGCAGGCCAAAATGGTCTCTTTCTTTCTCAAAAAATGTTCTGAGCAGTCAAGTTATTCAATCGCACAAGCCTTTTTAGCTAAGGAAATTGCAGGTTCAAAAGGTGGGCTTTCGCAAAGAAAAACACTTAAGGCATTTCCTAAAAAATTGTAATGATGGTTCAACACCAAGGTTCAAATCAAAAAGGTTTAACGGCGGGGTCAATAAGTTGGAATGAAGCTTTGAACTGTTGAACCATTGAACTCTGAAAAGTTCATTAATTCAAAGATTCAATGAGTTCAAAGCTTCAACGCGTTCAAAGGGTTCAAAATTCAAAGTTCAAAGTTTAAGCGAATGGTTCAACAATACATTGAACTCCTAAAGAAGACTAAGTGAACGCGGCTCTTTACAAAACATTGAACCGCCGAACTGTCAAACCGTTAAACTTTGAACCGTTGAACCATTGAACCGGTGAACTCCAAAAGGTTCAAATGTTTAAGGTTCAAAATGGTTTAGGCGACCAATGACGTCCCTGTGGATGTCAAATTTAGGGTAATGAAATAATCGTTGATTTTCAAATAGCGCAGCCCTGAGAACAAACTCAACGACTAGCCAAGGAAGGAGCCAAAGAAACCAATAGAAGGCGAGAAGATAGCCCCGAGAGCTCAGATCAGCAGGGAGAGACAAAATATAGCAAGAAGAGAGGGAATCAAACAGAGAATCTAGAAATATCTGCATAAGAATTATTCCAGTAGGTGGAGCAATCCCCCAGACGGACCTCAAAGAGCGCAAGCATTCAATAGCGTGACTTGTTTTTCTTTATTGAGTAAAGGCGAGTGGACAACTGTGTAAACATCATAAATAAGACCAGACAACCCATGCTTCAGAGGAGACATTTGAGATGATTTAGAATGCCAAATTCAGGACTGGTAACCTGCTTCAGCATCGCCCCTGCACAGAACTTCCTCTTTTCAATGCATTTAATGCAGCATGGGTCATTTTGTGAAAACAAGTGCCAAAGTCTTTCTTTGCATGCTATATATTGTAATATCTCATTTTAAATAAAGGAGATCTCTCTGTTATTAGAAGCAAAATTCTGCCCAAATTGAAAGACATTCTTGAGACTTTAAGCTTACACTGTTAATCATATTTTATCAAGTGAATGAGAAAGTACGTGACCTTTCAGACTTTGTGTTGAAATAGCTTGTGTTATCTAGAAAATAATTTTTATGTCTTTTTCTTAAATATAGTCTTGTCCATTTGATCAAATAAGCAGAATACGTGAAAATAATATGGAATATGTCCTGAAGTCGACTATGGGAGACTTTGTGCTGCCATAATTATCTTTAGTCTGTGTGTTTTGTGTTTCAGTGTAAAAGATATTGAAGAGATTTTAAGCTCCCTTTATCCTTTGTAATCTTTTACTCTATTGTAGTTTTCAGTGAAGACTTTGTGCTTCACTTCATACTACGATGTTACTTTGTCTTAAATCAGTAGGAGAAACAACAAGACTTTGTGCTTTCGAGAGTTTCTTGTGGATCTAGTTACTGCCCACAAAAGAATCACTGCTGTTTACTGAACATCATTTTTGAAAGAAGAAAAATGCCTTCAATAATTACACTAAAATTCTCATTTATTTTGTGAACATCATCTCTGAAAAAAAAGAGATAGATGGTATGATTTCACCTATGAATCTATTTTCAGTTTATATTAGTATATTATAGTTTATAGGGAACCTCCCCTTGCTGAGAGGAGAGATTTATCTCATTGTGTTGTGGTAACCACACCCATTTTGTTGTATAAATCTCATTGTGTTGTGGTTGATATACCTATTTTGTCGTCAATTAGTTGAGGACAAAATATTCACCCAACAGTTTTTGGCAACTCCGCTGGGGAAGAACATGTAATTTGAAGCCTCAATCTTCAAATTGAAGAATTTTTAGTTCTTTTTCATTTCACACTCTGGCAAATCCACGGTATACACGAAGCCAAAAAGCTCAAGGTATTGTTGATCATGTGTTCGAGTTTGTGCAGCAAAATAATTTTGACCTTTCTCCACAATCTCGCCTTCAACGAATCAGGGGTTTTCTTCCTACAGAGGTCAGGTCCTCAATACCAGGTAAAACTTCTCTTTCCTCTGCTAGCAGAGCTTTGTTTATATATACTCCACAGAAGTTCGTTATCTCTCCTTACAATCGTCATATCATGGCAGCACAAGGCCCTAGGGGTAACATTTTTTGCCCTCTAAATCTAACCCCACCTTTACATGAACTACCCCGTAGTTTAAGAAAAAAAATCAAGTTCTATGGTGATGGAAAAGTTCATCTTGATGAGCATATTACAGCTTTCTACATACCCTGTGGTGTGATAAGAGCCGAATTTGAAGATATAACAATCAAACTATTTGTAAAAATATTGCAAGACGTCATAGACTGATTTTATCATCTGCAAGCACAAACAGTAATTGACTGGAACACTCTCAAAGCCAAGTTTGAGGCTAGGTTCAAATCGCATAAGATGCACATGCCCTATTAGCCGAGCATACACAAATGAAGGAGCCTCATGAACCCATGCGATACTTCATTGCTAAATTTGACAAGCTGAGGAACAGGATTCCTACAATTGCTCAGTCGACGCCAGAAAATTTTAAGTGCTTCTTCATCAATTCTTAGCTTTTTGAAGTGAGTTTCTTGTTGAGGCGGGCTAGCCACATAAATCTTGTTGCAGCTCAGATTTTGGCCATTGAAGTTGAAGATGATCTTATCTTATCAGAAAATATAAGAAGAGATCCTAACAGAGATAAATCTTCTTCATCTTCTAAAAATTTCTCTATAGGCACCACTGATCCTATGGTGCAAAAGCTAGCAAATGAATTGCTAGTTCTGAAAAAGCAAATGGCACAAGGGATGTTTGTCCCTCCTCCTTATCAGGATATACCAATGAAGATGTTTTTCAACCAGTCATATCAAGACAATGCTGCTAGGAATCAAGGGCAACCAAATCGTCTCCCTCTTTCACAGGAGAAGCTTATCATTGAAGCAGCGCTAGCTAACTCAGCGGTTGGTTATCATGAAGTTGAACATGATTTTTCTTTCCAACCTGAGTTGGAACAAGAAGATGACGCTAATCTCTTTACAAAAGGAGAAGAAGAATTAGCTAGAAACTCCAACATCAATTTTTTGAATTACCAAGATGAAGCTAGAAGTAAGAGAAATGTTTGATGGATCATACGTTGTTTTTACTAGGTCCCAAAACCAGTCAACTCAACAAGCTAATAAGAGAAAAATAGGAAAAGGATCTCAATCAGTAATTTCAATTGTTAAATGGGAGACTTCACTGTCTTTCCAACCAAAGGACCCGGTGATCAATAAAAAAAGTAAGTACCTCAAACAAGCCTGCACTTTCTGCTTCAATTTTTCAGACCAGTGCCACACCCAACCAAACCTAGAATGATGAACTTTATTTCTTTGTTCTTAGTTATTTTCATTCATTTGATATAATTGACCATACTAAGAAGACCAAGATCCAAATGTCTGAGTTTGAATACTTACAAGCCAACCCTAAGCAGTTGGATAGGGTAGTTGAATGCATCAAGAACAAAATCATCCCTAAAAGATAAGATGTTTCAAAGGTAATTCATGATCCCCAAAGAACACGTCCTCTTGAAACAATCTTGTCATTACTCCTATTGCCCCTGGGAAGACAAAACTTTTCTATGTTTTCTTGTTGATAAATGGTCATAAGCTGAACAACTGCATAATAGACTATGGCGCCTCTGACAATGTGATGCCCGCCAAGGTGGCAGACTCTCTCGATCTCACTTTGACTAAAATTTTTGGGAGATATTTCTCCATAGAAAATAAGCAAGTGCCACTTTTAGGACAGAGCAAATATGCCCAATTTGCATTCACAGCCTTCCCAAAAAAGAGGATTAAGATGACAGTCTTGGTCGTCGATGTTTCAGCGTCCTATGGCATTCTGCTTGGACAAAATTTTTGTAAGGATGTTGGTGGAGAATTGAACATGGACCTATCTGAGATGAGGATACCTATCAAAAGCATCATGCAAATGCTTCTTCCTGAGGAGTCAAAATACATTATCACCCAAACATCAGTTCGTGAAGCTCAAATTTTGTTTCAATCTTCAGGAATGAGTAACTATTTTCTGTTTACAGAGGATGTTTCTATTTCATCAGACGGAAGTTCTATAAGTGACAATCCAAAAAATTTAGATAATACGTCAGAAAAATTGGTAGAGCACAGTTCGGAAAAAAAAATGTTAGGGTGTGGAGCTAAAAGCTACACCTTAAGGCAAACAGGAGGGTTTCCAGTGTACTCAGTCGCCGGCGTCGGCAGGCCACACCGACGTCGGTCAGGGGACGCAGAAGGGAAATCGGTGACGGCAGGAGATCGGCCGGCATCGGTCACCTCCAGGAGGGCAGGGATCGACGTCGGTCACCTGTAGCGGTCTGAACTGCTGTTTACGAACAGTCAGTTAAGTGAACGCGGAGTTTGCATGTTAAAGGCTTGTTCGAAGCCTTGAGCCGCAAGTCTAGTCAGTGTATGCATGAGATCTATTTAATAGACTCATGGGCTGTATTGTTAAGTGGAGAATTTGGAGAAGAGCTATGTGAAGCTTGGAGAGTTCTTCCCATGGTGGAATCAAGTAGGATTCCCCATGTGTGTTTAAGTAAGATCAGGTTTGACTTGCAGGGGTGTATGGATGCGAGGGTCAGAAAGGAGATCAGCGGGGTAGCTAGATCTAAGGTGACAGCAATACATCAGCAGGATCATGGAGAAATCTACTTGGAGTACGATTGTGTACTCGATTGTACAGATGGTGCAATGAGGTGAACAACAGCTTGTGTTAGATGTGTGTTGTGACCTATGATAGAAGATTACTCTGGAGGAAAATTTACTGTAAGCCCACGAAGTGGAAGAAAGAGTGCCACCTCTTTGTTGTAAATTCCTTTGTAATGAGTTGAATATAATTGTATATTGCCTCTCATATTCTGTGTGTCTTTTCATTGATAGTTATTTGTTCTTTTGGATTCCACGTGTTTAGTTGCTTATACATTGGTAATCATGTGTGCTCTTAAATCTGACAAGTTGTGTCAGAGCTTTGGGGAGTTTCGGTCCTATCAATTGGTATCAGAGCGAGGTTGGACGTTTTCAGAGCGAGCTTGACTAACAGATGTCCCAGATCTGTTAAGTGTTTGTTGATTACAGATTACTCACAAGGGTTACTGTTTGAGTGGGAGTATAGCAAGGTAGAAGATGGTACGATGAGAATGAAGAAAATCAGGCACAGGATTAACACCACAAGGAGTGTGGTGGGTTGTCTTCGAGTGGGAGCTTGAAGAGGAATACAAGCCAGGATGCAGATTGGACAGGGTACTGGTTTTGGGTACAGGTGCAGCGCTTTATCTCCAAGTGAGAGATTGTTAGGGTGTGGAGCTAAAAGCTACACCTTAAGGCAAATAGGAGGGTTTCCAGTGTACTCAGTCGCCGGCGTCGACAGGCCACACCGACGTCGGTCAGGGGACGCAGAAGGGAAACCGGCGACGAAAGGAGATCGGTCGGCGTCGGTCACCTCCAGGAGGGCAGGGACCGACGTCGGTCACCTGTAGCGGTCTGAACTGCTGTTTATGAACAGTTAGTTAAGTGAACGCGGAGTTTGCATGTTAAAGGCTTGTTTGAAGCCTTGAGCCGCAAGTCTAGTCAGTGTATGCATGAGATCTATATAATAGACTCATGGGCTGTATTGTTAAGTGGAGAATTTGGATAAGAGCTATGTGAAGCTTGGAGAGTTCTTCCCATGGTGGAATCAAGTAGGATTTCCCATGTGTGTTTAAGTAAGATCATGTTTGACTTGCAGGGGTGTATGATGCGAGGGTCAGAAAAGAGATCAGCGGGGTAGCTAGATCCAAGGTGACAGCAATACATCAGCAGGATTATGGAGAGATCTACTTGGAGTACGGTTGTGTACTCGATTGTACAGATGGTGCAATGAGGTGAACAACAACTTGTGTTAGTTGTGTGTTGTGACCTATGAGAGAAGATTACTCTGGAGGGAAGTAAACTGTAAGCCCACGAAGTGGAAGAAAGAGTGCCACCTCTTTGTTGTAAATTTCTTTGTAATGAGTTGAATATAATTGTATATTGCCTCTCATATTCTGTGTGTCTTCTCATTGATAGTTATTTGTTCTTCTGGATTCCGCGTGTTTAGTTGCTTATACATTGGTAATCATGTGCGCTCTTAAATCTGACAAGTTGTGTCAGAGCTTTGGGGAGTTTCGGTCCTATCAAAAAATTCCTCTCTAATGAAGAGAAGTCTGAAAGGGGATCAGATTCTAATGATGTCTGGATTCTAAAATTTGATGGGAGTTATTCTTCTACCGGTTCTGAAGCTGAAATTGTTTCGATATCTCTGCAAAGAGATATTTTTCTCGATTCATATAAGTTGTAGTTCAGCAATACCAACACCACCGAGTATGAATCTCTGTTGCTTAAATTGAAAGCTGCTCAAGCTAAAGATGTTAAGCTTCTTCACATCCGAGGAGATGCTGAACTGATGGTTTATTAGGTGGGGACCCTGTATCAAACCAAAAACGAAAGATTGCGACATTATCACAATCTAATGTGAGACTGCCTTGAAAGTTTTGAAGCTTTCAGTATTTTTGCGATGCCTAGAGAATTCAACGATCGCGCAGATTCTTTGGTCATCTCTCCAACTCTCATGGTTCATCACCAAAATTTTAAAAGAAACAAGTACACTATTGAGTTGGTCTTTCGACCAAATGTACCTGATAATGTCGATTATTGGTAGGTGTTTAATGGTGACAACCAAATCATTATTTTTTTGGAACAGATAGATAGCTTTGAAGAGTTTTATTTTGAAGGCAGTGAATCTTCGTCGCGGGATCAGCGCTTGAAACAAATTTAAAAATTGGTGAAGAGTTCATTTAACTCAAAGGGAATAAAATTCACAAATGATTAGTTTCTCTTAAGAAGCTATTTGATAAGCATGATAGGGTTATCAAAAAGCAACAAATGGATTCAAATTCCTCCAAAGATTTTGATCAAATAAATTTGAGTACAGAAGATAATCTCAAAATGGTCAACATTGGAAATTGTTGCACTCCTGATGAAAAACTCAAATTCTTTACTCTGTTTCGTCATTACATTGATATTTTGACGTACTCTTATGATAATCTGAAATCTCTTAGACTTGAAAAAATTCAGTACAAAATTTTTCTCAAGATCGGGTCATTGCCTCACACGCAAAAATAAAGGCAGTACAACCCCAAGATATCAGGGACTATTCTTTTTGAGATCCAAAACATGTTAAATGCAAGGATAATTTTTTCAATCTATCATTTCACCTGGATTGCGAACATAGTCCCTGTGAGAAAAAAGAATGAAGAAATTCAACTCTGTGTTGATTTCAAAAATCTAAATCAATCTTCTTTAAATGACTACCCACTGCCCATCATGGAGCAGCTACTGCAGACAGTAACTGGGTCAGAAATGTTATCAATGTTAGATGGTTTTTTTAAGTATAATCAAGTGAAAGTTGGTGAAGTAGACCAACATAAGACCGCTTTCACTACACCTTGAGGCACATTTGCATATCCCAGAATGTCTTTTAGTTTGATCAATGTTGGCGCCACCTTTCAGAGAGCGATGGATCTTGCTTTCATAAATGAAATGGGGAAGTTCATTGTGGTATATCTTGATGACTTGACTGTCTTTTCCAAACATCACCCTGATCATGTGCATCATTTACAAGTGTTGGAACGATGTCGACAAAATGATATTTTTCTCAATCTTAAGAAATCAGTTTTTGAGGTTACAGAAGGGAAACTCTTGATCACATTGTATCTCGAGAAGGCATAAAAATCAACCCAGAAAGAGTCAAATCCATCCAAGAGCTTGCTCTTCCTGCTAGCAAGACTTCGGTCTATTCTTTCTTTGAAAAAGTGAATTTTCTACGAAAGTTCATCCCTAAATTCGCAGAGAAGATTCACCACATTGTCAACATGATGAAGGGTAAAGCTACTTTTCAATGTACTAAAGAAGGCAAGTCAGCATTTCAAGATATTAAGGACGCTATCGCCCATGCCTCAACTCTGGGTTGTCTGGATTATACCAAAGACTTCGTAATATATAGCTATACTTCTGAACGCACGCTTTCAACCATTTTAGTTTAGTAGAGCAAAGAAGATGTGGAGTCCCCCATATCTTTTATGAGTTGTCCTCTCAAAGCTCATGAGCTGAAATATTCAAACATGAAGAAACATGTTTATGTTGTGGTTAAGGCGGTAAAACACTTTCATTTTTACAATATGAACTCACACAATGTTGCTCTGGTTCCTGATACAACAGTAAAGTCCATTCTAACTAAAAAAATGTTTAAAATTAAAAGGGGAAATTAGATTGCTAAAATCTAAGAGTTTGATCTTGTTATCAAACCTATGAAGCTTATGCGGGGAAGAGGTCTCTGCGAATTAATTGTTGATAATATACCAGAAGAAGCAAGACATGAAAAATAGAGGTTGAAGACATGCCTACAGTTTTCTTTGTCACCACTATGAATGAGTGGTATTCTAATATTATTCATTTCCTTACCTATAGTGAGTGTCTGGCCCACCTGTCTCGTAAAGAAAAGAGAACTGTTAAGTTGAACGATGCTAACTTTTCCTTGTGGGACAACGGTTTGTACAAGAGGAGCCTTGGTGAGATATTTCTTCGTTGCATGGATAAAGTGCAACAGAGCAAACTTTTGGAGTCTTTCCACAATTTGACTTGTGAAAGACATTTTTCTACCCCTGTGACTGTCCATAAGATTCTACGAGCCAGGTATTATTGCCCTGATCTGTTTCAAGATGCATACAATTAGATATGTAGATGTGATTTATGTCAACAGTTCATTGAAAAATTCAAGTTGGCCGCATTACTTCTCAAATCGGTGGTGATCGAAGAGTCGTTTCAATAATGGGATATTGATTTCATTAGCACCGTGAATCCATCCTCAAGCACTGGACATAACTATATTCTCACCACAACAGAGTATTTTACTAAGTGGGTGGAAGCTATTCCAGTGAAGCATGCTACTGGTATGTAATTTTCTCAAGAAAAATATTATTTCTCGATTTGGAGTCTCAACCAAGATTATAACAAACAATGCAGCGTGTTTCTCTTCTCACGATGCTACCCGGTTCTGCTATTATTATGGGATTATCCTCTCCCACTCCGCTGACTATTATTCGCAAGAAAATGGTCAAGCAAAATCAAGTAACAAGACCCTGGTAACCATTATCAGGGAGCTAGTAGATAACAATCAGAGAACCTGACATAAAGCATTGTTTGACGCTTTATGGGCAGACAAAATTACACTTAAGAGGGCAATAGGTACGTTCGTATTCCAACTTTTGTATGATCCAAATGCAGAAATATCCATTACTTTGGAATTCCCAGCATTGAAGTTGGCAAAGGCAGTAGAAGATTCAACTTTTGAAAGTTCTATTGACAAAAAATTCATGTGTCTCACTGAGTTAGAAGAGCAACGAACTATAGTAGTGGGACCGCATTGCTGAACATCAAAATCAGGGGAAAAAAAATTTTGACCAAAAAATAAGGATTCGTCAGTTTCAGATTGGAAATCAAGTCTTGTTATGAGACAAGAGAGAACCAAAGGGAATGCACGAAAATTTTGATTCTTTATGGAGAGGACCATTCGCCATCCATCAATTCAGTGGCAATAATAGTTTCTTATTAAGATATCAAAGATGAGACGTCGTTCTCACTGCCTTGCAGTGGGCAGCATCTGAAGCACTTCAATCCTTGAAGTATTAGATAAGTCCAGTTGTACATTTGTATAGTCTTTATTTGTTTTGTGTTGTTCGTTTGATTTTTTTAGCGTCTTTTTCTTTTTAGGTGGCTTGACTCCGTGACTCAATGGCATGGATGAAGGCACTTAGAGTATGGATTCTACTCCCTTCGATTGTCTCAGAGTAAATTGATGAAAGTTATCCAACTGGAGCCAACTGTTGTTCCCAAAATCTGTGACTTATTTTTGTGGACAAACATGTCGACCATTTCGGTCCTGCAAGCCAAAATGGGTTTTCTTTCTCAAAAAATGTTCTGAGCAGTCAAGTTATTCAATCGCACAATCTTTTTCAGCGAAAGAAATCACAGAGTCAAAAGGTGGGCTTTCGCAAAGAAAAACACTTAAGGCATTTCCTAAAAAATTGTAAAGATGGCTCAATGCCGAGGTTCAAATCAAAAAGGTTCAACGGTGAGGTCAATGAGTTGGATTGACGTTGTGAACTGTTGAACTGTTGAACCATTGAACTCCAAAAAGTTTATCAGTTCAAAGGTCCAACGAGTTCAAAGTTTCAACGTGTTCAAAGAGTTCAAAATTCAAAGTTCAAAGTTCAAGCGAATAGGTCAAACAATTGGTTCAACAATACATTTAACTCCTAAAGAAGACTAAATGAACTCAGCTCTTTACAAAACATTGAACTGCCAAACTGCCAAACCGTTGAACTTTGAACTGTTGAACCATTGAACCGGTGAACTCCGAAAAGTTCAAAGGTTCAAAGTTCAAAATAGTTCAAGGGACCAATGACGTCCCCACGGATGTCAAATTCAAAGTGATGAAATAACCGTTGATTTTCAAATAGCGCAGGCCAAAGAACAAACTCAACGACCAACAAAGGAAGGAGTCGAAGAAACCAGCAAAAGGCGAGAAGATAGCCCCAAGAACTCAGAGCAACAGAAAGAGACAAAATATAGCAAAGAAAGAAGGAATCAAACAGAGAATCCAAAAATATCTGCAGAAAAATTATTTCAGGTGGAGCAGTGCACCAAGGGGACCTCAGAAAGCACAAGCATTCAATGGCGCGACCGATTTTTCTTCATTGAGTAAAGGTGAATGAACAGTCGTGTAAACATCATAAAGAAGACCAGGGATTCATGCTTCGGAGGAGACATTTGAAATGATTTAGAAGGCCAAAGTCAGCGCTGATAACATGCTCCAACATGGCCCTTGCACAGAACTTCTTTCCAATGCATTCAACGCAGCATGGACCATTTTGTAAAAATAAGCACCAAATTTATTTTTCTTTGATGCTATATATTGTAATCTCTCATTTTAAATAAAAGAGATCTCTCTGTTATTAGAAGCAAAACTCTGCCCAAATTAAAAAGCATACCTGAGACTTTGAGCTCAGTGTTAATCATATTTTATAAAATAAATGAAAAAGCAAGTGACCTTTCAAACTTTATGTTGAAATAGCTTGTGTTATCTAGGAAATCATTCTTATGTCTTTTTCTTAAATACAGTCTTGTCCATTTGATCAAATAAACAAAACAAGTAAAAATAATTTAGAAAATCCCTGAGACTGAGTGTGAGAGACTTTGTGCTGCCATAATTGTCTTTAATCTGTGTGTTTTGTGTTTTAGTGTAAAAGATATTAAAGAGATTTTGAACTCCCCTTATCCTTCGTAATTTTTTACTCTGTTGTAATTTTCAGTGGAGACTTTGTGTTACGCTTCATACTACTGTGTTACTTTGTCTTAAATCAATAAAAGAAACAACGAAAGACTTTGTGCTTTCGTAAGTTTTTTGTGGATCCAGTTACTACCCACGAAAAAATTCCTACTGTTTACTGAACATCATTTTTGAAAGAAGATAAATGCCTTCAATAATTACATCAAAATTCTCTTTTATTTTGTAAACATCATCTCCGAAAAAAAAAAGATAGATGGTATGATTTCACCCCTGAATTTATTTTCAATTTATATTAATATATTATAATTTATAGAGAACCTCCCCTTGCTGAGAAAATATATTTATCTCATTGTGTTGTGGTAATCATAACCATTTTACCGTATAAATCTCATTGCACTGTGATTGATATACCGATTTTGCCATCAATTAGTTGAAAACAAAATATTCACCCAACCCGTTGGATATTGTAAAAGTTAAGCACTTGATTCATGTTGAAGTGCTCTTTGAAAGAATCTTAGCTACACCTCCGATCATTGAAAGGAGAACACTCCATGTGGAGGGCAAAAGTTTTCCCTCTATAGTTCCTTTAATATTGATGCCCTTGTTATATATTTGTTTTATCTTATGGGAATATTTTTTAGTTTTCTCCGATGGTTGTGTTGTGTCTTTTCTCTCCTATGGGGGGTGGGAGAAACATTGGTTACATTGTTAGTTGTTGGGCTTTGTTTTGAAATCCCTATTGGGAGCAAACATTTCACGCTGACTTTTTACTTAAACGTGTAAAAGTTTTGCCCTATGCACATCCCCTATGTAGCAAAGTTGTGCTTCTCTCATACCCTACAATTGTTTCATGGGTTCTAGGCAACGGTTTTTCCCAAACAGTACCCCAAAAAGAACGATAGTAAGCAAGTTGTTTGCTTCAATATGAAGGCAAGGGTATTTCATGATGCGTTGGAGGTCGTCACCATGTTCCAAACTGTTGACAGATTGTTGAAAGAACGATTGTCTAACCCTAAGCTTCGAACAATTGGCATTTCTTGTTTCCTCTATCATTGTCTCAAGATTGCTTCACCAATGCTTTTATTCAACGTCTCTTTGTTGGGTTTCAGCGTATACTTCACCAAGGGGATCCTTGGGATGGCCCTAGCTATACCTTGAAACCTTATTTCAAGGTTGACCCTTGAACAATCATTATCTTTTTACTATGTTGCAACTGTTTCGATGTGGAGCTTTCATCGGGTTGATTCCATTGGGAATTTATTTGCTGATCGTTTGCGGATGTTTCAAAGATGTAACTAGAATTGGTCCTTTCTAATTCTCATATGTTGCATCATTATATGTTCCATTGTATAGGTTGGCGGCCCTGTTTTCAAAACCCTCGTTGTTTCACTATAAATGTTGTGGGTCCTATTTTCAAAATTCCTTTCTTTGTTCCGTTCATAGTTCCAGTTTTACCAAAAGTGATTTGTACCCATATCTAATAAAAAAACATTTTGGAGTCAATTTAAAGTCATTTAAGGTACAAGTTTATCTGTCGTACCAACCCAACCAAATATTAAAATCCTTATATACCCTCCCTTTAGTTTGAATCAAGTAATTTCCAATATTTTATCTTTGTGCAATGAATGTTTATCATGGCAAACACGAGATTCAACATGGCTAATTTAGTCGTTCCTTTTAAACTATCCAAATTATTTTGAGGCACCTTTGAAATTATGCTAGGCTCTCATAAATGGTGCTTAGGCACATGTTGAAAGAGATTCCAGATTTATGGGGTCAGACACCATCTACACTGTTACATTTTGTGTTCTCAAACAGGAGAACATAAACGGCAAAAAATACAAAACGGAGCAACTGTGAGGATCCTTTTGAATCCTCACCACCTGAAATCAGTACTCACAAAAATAGAGACAGATGATCAAATCAGTGCAATTAATTGAATAGTACATACAATTACAGAAGCCTTTGCAACCATGTCTGGCTTGATTCCATAACCCCCTTTTGCACTTCCCCAAACTACTTTCCACACCAAATGTGCAAAGCTTGATCTCATATCAACTTGTGTTGTTGTGTCAGGGAAAGTAATCTTGTAATCCCCTCAGTCCATGCTTGATGCTCTTTATCATTTTTGCATTCAAACTGAATCACTCCACGGTCTGTGTTTAGGCCGAAATATCTTTTGCACTCTCCTCCCTCTAACAGCTCTCTCCCAGGCCATGCAGGAATATATTTATAGACATCAAAAACCACACCTGAAACAAATTGAACAGAATATGCATATTTCTTTGATAAACAATAATATGATTGAAATTTCTTTTCACGGTATTCTTCATTTCCCAAATGAACGAATATAGGATTGCAAAATGTTTCTCCACTTACTTTTTTTCTTCTGTATGAAGGTACCACCCAAGTGTTTACTCTTAAGTTTGGCCATCACCTGAAGAATTCAGAAGCACCATTTCCATAACTATTAAAATTTAAAACTACCTTTGCATTTTAACAAAACTTCGGGTTGACAAAGCATTTATTTTCAATGCAATGCATGAAAGAACAATTGAAATACAGTAGAAGGAAGACACAACAATGGAACAGAAAATCTGCTGGTTAAAACATTCATCAAGACATATCATCCATTTGCTTTGTGAAAAGACAGAGAGCTTCTATTTGCCTGGTTAAGAAAAATGTCAGGGAAAATTAAAAATACTCACCTGCCCATGCTTGATATAGACAAAAACCAACTTCCAGTGAAGCACACCTAACACAAATAAACACATTATCAGCTAAATGATAGTAATTGAAGTAGTTTGACACCATGTGGCATGAGATGATAAGAAAAAATAGACAACATATGAAGCAGAGAGATTTTAGACGAAACCTTTTCTAGTTCGCTTTAGGAGTTCACCACCTCTTGATAGCACCTCTTGGTAGCATATATCCAATTCATCGCCCTTGGCAACCAACTCTTCACCGGATCCAGCAGCTTGATTGCTACCCTTGTCATATGGAATAACAGATGCATTATTCCATACTTCCTTCAGAGTTCTTACTTTAAGAGTTGCTGCTCCGCGTAAAGCTGTTTTGAAAATAAGATTTAACCTTATCCCAAAGAAAAATGTCCTAGGAAGAAATTCAATCCCTCTTACACTCTGCAAATTTGAATACGTATTTATTGATTCCATTATAAATACAACCTTACATGGCACCATAATTTGCACTCTGCTTTCATTAGCAAATATTCAGATTTGCATGTATGATATTCACTCCTAGAGAAGTAATATGCCTCTATGGGTAATGCTTGTGTTCTCTGAGGGCATGCAGAATATATATTCCGTTTCTATTTTTCCATGCACTACATATGGTAATCCCAGTAACTCAGTGTTAACTGGATGAGATGATTCCCTGAATAATTTGGTGTCTGTTAGATGAAAGGATTCCCCAGTAATTTGGTGTACTCCCTGGTTTACTGGAACCGTTATTCCAATGCCCTGGGCAAGTTGCACCAAGCCATGCTTACAACCACCAATGTACCTTCAATGTGGGCAGAGGGGGTCACCCATGGATAAAGATATTAGCGTAAAAGGGATTCCAAGAATAGGAGGCAGTGATAAGATTTTAAAATACGGGGTAATATTTAGAAAGGGTTTGAGGCCCTAATCTCGCCAACCAAAAAAAAACCCCTCACACTACAGACGAAAGTTGCTCTAGGTTTTCTTTCAATGGAGAGGCAATGCTTACTAGAAAAGTTAGGTGATATGAGAAGTAGGTTAGATAGAATACCAGTGGCTGCTCCTGCTGTTAAGGTCATGATATCTCCAGGCGTTTTGACATTGACGGCAGAGTTCACCACAGAAACCATCTGTTGATGTTCAGCACCCATATACTCCGCGATTTCAGCGCACTGAGCTGCCACAAGTGTTGCGGCTGAAGCCATCGCCATATCGGTCTTGCATTGCCCGTCATTTCCACCAGCAGCACATGCAGCAGCAATTGCTGCAACAGCAGCTGCTACTCCCGCCACTGACATGGCCGCATGCACCTGCGCATTGTGAACACGGTTCTCTTCTTTCTTCTTCTCTTTCTTCTCTTTCAACCACCTTCCCACAGTCTTCACGTGCAATGGTGATGGTTTTGCAGTGCTGAAGCTTCTATGAAACTGCCAAATCAGGGTTTCAGAGCTTTGTGTAGTCAAATGAGACACAAAATACCCTTCTCAGTAATAATGAAAGAAAGTAAGCATATTAATCAAAGAGAGAGTATTTCCACAGTATATGCCGTATATTGATGAGATATGTCCACAGTCCAAGGCATCTTAATGTCCAAAAAATGATCAAATAGGTCAATGGGACTGTAAAAGTGCACATAGCCTTAAGAGTGTACATTTCAACATAGTGTTCTATATTCATCAGTAGGATCAGAAGCGTCAGTCACACCATCCATTTGAAGAATTTTTCCAAGATAGAATCCTACAATATCATTAAGAGAATAGCTTGGGTTAAGGGTTCCTAGAGCTTGGATATCCCTTTTCCTTGCACCCAAAGTTGTTGAATCAATAGTTGTGCTGGTGGTTTACCTGGTAAGGCTAGGCGGTTACAGATTCGTTGTTAGATTCTCCTAAAAGCAAAGTTTTGCTACTCTTTCTAACACATTCATTACCCTACTTCATCAAATTTCCAGCAACAATGTCATTGAAAAGGAAAATAGAGAAAATATGCCGAAGATTGAAAAATATGTCGCTGAACACACAAAAATAAAGCATAACGCAAAGACAAGAGGCCCAGGTGATAAAGAAATAAATACCTTTTTTGCCCCGTAAGAGGGGTCACGGTTAAGAGCTTCTTGCAATAACAACAATGTCTGCAACAACAACACCACACTCTAAAACAATTGTACAAAAGCGAAACAGTTGTAAAATTTCGTAACTTGAAGAGCTGAAGCTTACATACCTTAAGATCGTTTCTTCCCATTGGAGAAGCAGGAGGGCTCCCGCTCGCTGAGGCATTCAGCGGACCGCTGCTCTGAGACAACCTTCCCGACGTAAGTGGCGATAGTTCCTGCACGATAAAAACGATGATGACTCAACTTAGGCCTGAGCTCAAACCTACGTGAAAATATTAAGAGGGCGAATTGGGGTCCTAAAAACTTACAGATTGCGATAGAATGCGGTCCATAACTAGCTGGGAAGTGAGCGGATTCGTTACGAGAGGAGGCGTACATTTATTATTGTCCTCGGAAAAAGATGGCGTTGCTTCGTGTAAGGCTGTAGAGAGATCTAAGGCGGGGATGGTCCAGGAGCGAGCCAGAAACTCCATGGGCTCGGTGGGGGTGTCAGGAGGAGGACATCCCTTTGCCTTGGCCTGTGCCTGTGCCTCTTGCCCTGCCTCTTCCTCTTCATCGATGCTCGCCAGGGTACCAGTGGCTTCCATTGAAACTTGAAACGTTTGTCCCAACACAATAAATTATATAGCACAGTGAGAGTAGTACGCTCACGCCTTGGACAGGGTGGCGGCGAGTATGTCAGGAATGGAATCCTTTGGGGACCCACTGACTTTGACGATTGCAGAGCAGAGTGCATCCTGATCCCATCAACAGGGCAGGGCAGGGCAGTCGGAAGAGGAAGTAGAAGACTTGTATTTTTGAGCTGTTTATTATGCTACTAGTCAGCCAACAAATATAGTTAGCAAGCCAGACGGTGTAGTCGCTAAATTCCAAAGAGATTGAATGATGAAGCGCGTGTAATGGAAAGGCGTGCATCCAAACATGATGACCATCAGTATCACCCCAATCCCCAAACCCTAATCCCTCATCGCCATCTTCATCAAACTATATTTTACTTACACCAAATTTTCTGCAGCAACATTAATAAAAGGTATACTAAAATTCTTAAATACAAAAATAGAGACAGTTAGAATTGGTGACCTAGTGCCGTCCAAAGGTTATTTGCCTTTAAACGTTCATTAAAACATTGACTGCACGTCACAATGAATAGACAATTCTATCCTTTATTTTTTTTTTTCTCGGAGGGCGAGGGCGAGGGCGCGGGCGCGGCGGAGGAGGGAGGAGTCGTAGCTCAACTAGTTTCTAAAGTTTAACGCTGTCACTATGTTATGTTTTTAAGTACATATGTGGAACAAAAACACGCGCCTGTTCATTGCATAATGTATGTGAAGTGTGTGTTATTTATTTCCCTCTGCGCTGATTCCGATGAAATAAAAACCTTATAAATTTTTGGAAGCACTTTGAATAAAATTTTACGTCGGAACTCGGACCCATTATTACAGATAAAACTGTCAAAAACTTGCCTCTTACATTATTATTTCATTTGCTTTATTTAACTAGAGCTGCCCAAAACTGTATTCCACCATTTTTAACATATAGGTGGTTAGGTGGCCCGGTTTAGGGTGTGCCCAGCAAAGGGTTTTATTGGTGTAATCATGGGTGTTTTATCATTTTGGTTAAGGTTAATCTTTTTTCAGTTGTGTTTTGGGTTTTTTTTTGCTCGATAAGAGAGGTCTCTCTGAGCCCTGTATTTGTCTCTATTTTGGATCTTCTCTCTCGCATCGCTGAGCAATGGAGCTTTTTCTTTTCGTGGGGTGGGAATCATATCATCAGTGGTTCTATTTTCCTCGATCAAAAGGAGAAGTCGAAGAACTGACGTTGAGCGTTTGCATTTCGAAAGTGATGATTGGTTAAGGATGGAACGCAATAGACTATAGATGACCTTTTCTCTCATCGAAATAGAAGGTTAACCCAAGTCAACACTTGATATTTTAGTGATTGTGGTGATTAGGCTTTGTGCCCTTCTCGTTCGCTGATTTTTCGTTGTACTCTTGTTGTGTTTATATTGTGTCTCAATTGTTTTCTATTTATTTTTGAATTTGAAGTTCATGCTCTTTTTAAGTTGGTCCTTTATTGATCAGTGTATTGTTTTGGAAGATATTTGTACTGGGTTGTGGAACCCGTCAAAACTCTTTCTTCCCGATTCAAAGCTCTGGGCCAAAAGTGTTTACCCTTAATTAAAAAAAACATATAAGTAGCCCAGGGCATTGTCTCTGTCAACAATTTCACTTTTTGTATTTGGATTTAGCATCAATCTATTTAATTTTCACCAATATTTAGTTACAAATTATACTTCTATAATGATTTCCATTTGTTTCTTTTATTCATTTTATTTCTTTTTTAAAATTGAATATAAAAGGATTCTTTAATAAAGTTAAGATTAATGAAATATCCAAGGACACATTTTGTTTTCACATTTATTTATTTTTTGTTATATATTCATTTTAATTTTTATATTCAATGGTGTTATTCTTAGACTTCTCATTATTTATATTATATTGTATTTTTTTAGTTTCATAGGTAGATTTAGACCTTTTGTAAATATAGATATTATCATTTTATCTATTTCAAAGAACAAATTTATTATAGGAATGTATTTGGAGATTAATATAGTTACTTAAGAGATTAGTATATTTATCAAGGTATGTTGTTTATTATTTTTGATACATGTAAAAGTGAGAATTTTGATGGGATCCCACAACTCAATATAAAGTTAAAAAAGATCAATCGTCAAAATTTAAACAAAGAATTATCAACAGACCATCTAATTGACCAAACAATCCACATATCATCAAAGTGAACACAACCATCAACCAAAAGATAGTCAACAGACAACAAAAAGAACTGCCCACTAAACCACACAAGACAAACAACAACTAGCAGCAACAACAAAACCATCATATCAACTTGCCAATCGATGATAACTAGTAAGGGATATATAACAAGACAAAAGTCACTGGATAACGAAATTAATCATGGGCCAAGACTAATCTTCTCCCTCGTCAAGAAAGGATGCCCTCCATCATCCATTGAGAACCATCTTTCATCATTTCCTCCACATTTGATCTCCATCTTTCAACCTCAAATCTCCATCCCTTCCTTTTGACCGTCAAGTCCACAATAGCTAAATAGCTTTCATCGTAGAAGAGCGAGGAAGGGATGTGACAATATCACCTGAAGAGGAGGGTTGAGAGTTACAACATGTGTGAGGCACTTCCCTCATAAGAACCTCTCTCCTATGAGAGAATGAGAAATCCTTGGCAAAATAAGAGGAGGAGAAGACCCTGAAAGCTAGGGAAAATTCCATGATTACGCCAAATAAAACCCTAACCAAAGGCCCCATCCTTCTTCCTCCAAACCAACCAAGATCGAAAAGACAAATGTTGAAAACCCTTTTGTAGACACCTAAATCTGGGCACCAATAACCTCCAACCAGGGTTTTAACCAATTTCCCCTAAAATGCAGAATTTGGCCTAAAAACACTAAAACATGCTAAATGATGTGAAACTGACATATTCAAGTGTTGATTTTGTCCAAGGTATCCCTAAATAGGTCAATATAATTTATGGGCTAGCTAATTTTGATTAGATCATTTCAAGTCAAAATGCCAATTTTGCACCTTGGTGCTCTGCATTGTTCTTTCCTATCAAATCTCTTGCACAAGACGTATGCATTTATTATTTATTGTCAGTAACATCCTAAATGGGATAACAGATCCAACGCATATGACATCGCCTTTCAATTCTAATCCAGTCAAATTTTAGATCAATAACAAGGCATTCTGATCAATTTGAGTAATTTGTGCACAAAGTGCTTAAACATGCTTAAGAGTTAATTAACCCAAATCAATGCATAATTAAGAATTTCACAGAAACTTGTTGAAAACTTATTTTTAAAAATGGCTATTGAATATGTGACCTCATTTCTTGGAAAGACATCTCTAGACCATAAATGTCATAAATATCAAGATTCATGCCCTCCATGCCTCATCAATGCCTTCCATGATGCCCTACATGCTTCTTAATTGTCCCTTCTTCCAATGTCATGATGAGGATAATTATAAACTTAATTAAAAAAATTGAATTAATCATCAACCACACATCTCAATCTTAGAATGGATGGTTCAAGTTGATTCTAGACATTCTCAAAAATCTATAAATAGGAGGCCTTACCACATCATTTCTAAGGTATTTTGGTGCAAAGTTATAATTTACAAATATCTTCAAGAAGCTATTGCAATTAGTGTTACCATGCCAAATTGATTTCGAGTCGAGCCACAAGCCAAAAGTGCCAAAGAGAGATGGAGGTAGCCAAGCTTCTATTATGAAAGACTTCATGAGCACAAGCTGAGCAAACCACTACAACAAATATTTTGGAGCATCCAAGGGAGGTAAAAGACGATTTCTTTTGCATTCTAGTTATGTGTTTTATTCATGTTTGTTAACTAAGCTCTCCCTAGTGTCTAGGCCTAGAGATGTTATGCTAGTTGGTGTGTTTCTTTCATTTTGTTTTCATTTTATAACTAACACCATACTAACCATCCTCTCTTGAGTCAAATTTTTAGATTCACATATAGCACATCTGATGGGACTAAACACATCCCACACATGAAGAAGATCATTTTGTAGCTTTAAAATATTCATTTGGACCATTAAAACTCTTGTAAATTAATTTTCTAACTTTATTTTCTTATTTTTGTTTGCCATAGGTTTACACAGTAATCGACGTCGGCTAGTAAAAATGACATTAGTTGGATACCAATCGTCGATCACATTGGTATAATCAATGTCAATTAGATAACCATCATCGGTTATAAAATGTAAATGTCATCGATTATATAACCGACGTCGATCACTGTGTTTTTCTTAAAACACAAACCTGAGAGCTCTTTTTTTTAAGTTCATTATTTCAAACCTAAAAGAGCTTCAAGGCTAAAGGACATGCTAACATTTTTGTTGTAGGACCAAGCTTGACATTTGCTAAAAACATGTTTGGATCACCTTTAACATGCTTAAAAATCAATTAGAAACCTTGTTTTGGCGTTTAATTAAAAAAATTAGATGTTTATGGTGAATATTTTCAAAGTTTGCAACTAAGACCAAGGGGTCAAATGAACACCACCTCATTTTTCATTTGGGCTTAAAAATGAACTCACCTTTTCAAAGCTTTTTGTATTTACTTAGTTCTTAAGATTAAATTTTTGTTTGGCAAAAAGAGGGATGTTGCGTGTATGCTCTTCCATTTGTCCCCTTTAGGGAACCCTTGGAATCAAAAACACCATTCCTATTACAAATAGCCTAATCCAAGGCTTAGAAAGAAAATCATCTAAAGCACTCCCTAAAAACTCGTCAAAGTTTGGGTGACCTTGAAAATGACCTCAAAGTCTTTTCTACTTTCGTATTTTCTTTATTTTTATACAAACTTGGCTTGCGAGGGGGACTTCATCACCTCCCACGAGTTCTTTAGGGAAGCTTTGACTCGGGGTTTCTGTTAGGGTGTGGAGCTAAAAGCTACACCTTAAGGCAAACAGGAGGGTTTCTAGCGTACGTAGTCGCCGGCATCGGCAGGCCACACCGACGTCGGTCAGGGGACGCAGAAGGGAAACCGGCATCGGCAGAAGATCGGCCGGCGTCGGTCACCTCCAGGAGGGCAGGGACCAACGTCGGTCGCCTGTGGCGGTCTGAACTGCTGTTGACGAACAGTCAATTAAGTGAACGTGGAGTTTGCATGTTAAAGGCTTGTTCGAAGTCTTGAGCCGCAAGTCTAATCAGTGTATGCATGAGATCTATATAATAGACTCATGGGCTATATTGTTAAGTGGAAAATTTGGAGAAGAGCTATGTGAAGCTTGGAGAGTTCTTCCCATGGTGGAATCAAGTAGGATTCCCCATGTATGTATAAGTAAGATCAGGTTTGATATGCAGGGATGTGTGTATGCGAGGGTCAGAAAGGAGATCAGCAGGGTAGCTAGATCCAAGGTGATAGCAATACATCAACAGGATCATGGAGAGATCTACTTGGAGTATGATTATGTACTCGATTGTACAGATGTACAATGAGGTGAACAACAGCTTGTGTTAGCTGTGTGTTGTGACCTATGAGAGAAGATTACTCTGGAGCGAAGTTTACTGTAAGCCCACGAAGTGGAAGAAAGAGTCCCACCTCTTTGTTGTAAATTCCTTTGTAATGAGTTGAATATAATTGTATATTGCCTCTCATGTTCTGTGTGTCTTCTCATTGATAGTTATTTGTTCTTCTGGATTCTGCATGTTTAGTTGCTTATACATTGGTAATCATGTGTGCTCTTAAATCTGACAAGTTGTGTCAGAGCTTTGGGAAGTTTCGGTCCTATCAATTGGTATCAGAGCGAGGTTGGACGTTCTCAGAGCGAGTTTGACTAACAAATGTCCCAAATCTATTAAGTGTTTGTTGATTACAGGTTACTCACAGGGGTTGCTGTTTGAGTGGGAGTATAGCAAGGCAGAAGATGGTACAATGAGAATGAAGAAAATCAGGCACAGGTTTAACACCACAAGGAGTGTGGTGGGTTGTCTTCAAGTGGGAGCTTGAAGAGGAATACAAGCCAGGATGCAGATTGGATAGAGTACTGGTTTTGGGTACAGGTGCAGCTCTTTATCTCCAAGTGGGAGATTGTTAGGGTGTGGAGCTAAAAGCTACACCTTAAGGCAAACAGGAGGGTTTCTAGCGTACGCAGTCGCCGGCGTCGGCAAGCCACACCGACATCGGTCAGGGGACGCAGAAGGGAAACCGGCATCGGCAGAAGATCGGCCGGCATCGGTCACCTCCAGGAGGGCAGGGACCGACGTCGGTTGCCTGTGGCAGTCTGAACTGTTGTTGACGAACAGTCAGTTAAGTGAACGCGGAGTTTGCATGTTAAAGGCTTGTTCAAAGTCTTGAGCCGCAAGTCTAATCAGTGTATGCATGAGATCTATATAATAGACTCATGGGCTGTATTGTTAAGTGGAGAATTTGGAGAAGAGCTATGTGAAGCTTGGAGAGTTCTTCCCATGGTGGAATCAAGTAGGATTCCCCATGTATGTATAAGTAAGATCAGGTTTGATATGCAGGGATGTGTGTATGCGAGGGTCAGAAAGGAGATCAGCGGGGTAGCTAGATCCAAGGTGATAGCAATACATCAACAGGATCATGGAGAGATCTACTTGGAGTACGGTTGTGTACTCAATTGTACAGATGTACAATGAGGTGAACAACAGCTTGTGTTATCTGTGTGTTGTGACCTATGAGAGAAGATTACTCTGGAGGGAAGTTTACTGTAAGCCCACGAAGTGGAAGAAAGAGTCCCACCTCTTTGTTGTAAATTCCTTTGTAATGAGTTGAATATAATTGTATATTGCCTCTCATGTTCTGTGTGTCTTCTCATTGATAGTTATTTGTTCTTCTGGATTCCGCATGTTTAGTTGCTTATACATTGGTAATTATGTGTGCTCTTAAATCTGACAAGTTGTGTCAGAGCTTTGGGGAGTTTCGGTCCTATCAGTTTCACCTCCCAGCATTGACTTCATTTGGATCTTAATTAGAGTTGCACATGGGACGTAGTGACACTTTAGACATTGCACTATACTGAACGAACAGTAGGATGTAGTGGTTGCCAAAAAAACTAAACTTTTTTACAACAAGCCAAGTGATACAGGCCTAAAATTCAGGATTTTTTTCTTTTGCATTATTTGGTATGAAAGTCATTGTGCAATTGATTCCCCTATAACATTCAAAAATTTGTTAGATCTTAGACAAATCCCCACTTGTCGTGGAAGTATTGTTGGTACAAAGTGCACCTCAAGGTCCATGTCACAATACTGTCATTTGAGAGAAGGGGGTATAAAAACCCTACTATATAATGCATATTTATTTTTAGATGAATACTTAAAATCCTCTCAAATAACATATATTTATGGATTCCAACAATACCAAGCAACCTTGTTAGTTTAGGATCTAAGAGCGATTAATTAGTTGGTCTTGTCCTAAATTAAAGTCTTATTTGAAGTCAAAACTGGGTGTAAACAAACAATTCAAACCAAAACACATAGTCCTAATTTTCTTTTGAACAAAGAGGCGTTATGTTACCCATGCGAGATCATCAATTTGCCTTGTTCAAAGTTTATCAAAAGCTTGAGAGTCATATCATCCACTTTGGTGGAGTTATGTTGCCCAATTGAGTCTAGACCTTTACCAAAGTTGTTTAAGTCCTTCACTTATAATCTAAATTCAAAATTGCACCTTTATAAGTTAATAGGGTTGATGTGTTAAGTGGGTTCGTCATTTGTACTAAAATTAAGGGAACTTAGGTTTAATTTCTAATTTGGGTTGAAAGCCATTTTTAGACTCAAGATCATTATCACCACTTGATAGACTTAAGCCATTTTGTACTAAAAACTTACACTTTGAGTCAATGCACCACAACATTTTGAGTCAAGAAAAGTAGTGTTATGCTGTTAAAATTGTGGAAAAATGTCTTTGCCTTGAGAGTTTTTGAAACAAACTTTTTTGTCACACCTTTTGGGTAGTATAGCGTTTTCACGCTGCCTAAAACATTTCAAATATTATTTTATAGACCCTCTTGCATAGAATTCAAATTTGTTCCTACATTTTCAAACCAATCCGAGTGTACTTTTATGATCTTTTGTCTAGCCCAATTATATTGTTCACTTTTGTCTAGCTTGTTTGTCAAAAGAACCAAGTTTTATACCATTATTTATGAAAAAATAAATTATCTCTAAAAGTGCCTTTTATTTCATACATTATACCTAGTTGATCAAGTTCATGTCCAAGAATCAAATACCTAGTGTTTGTTAGAAGTGTTTGAAATCTGTTAGATTAAACATTTTATCTATTTTTCAAAGTCTAGCTTTTGACACCGTTTGGTCAAGAGTCTTAGTGCATGCCTTGTTTGAGCCTAGCTTTTGACATCACGTTTGGCCAAAAGACCTAATAACTTTTAAATTCCTAGATTATACTGATTTGAAACACTTCAACCTTAGAGTTTGGCATTTCGATTTTTGGTCCATTTACTTGTTTATCTTTGTGTGAACAGTGAAACATTAGATACTTCATACTAGTTTGTTTCCTCACAAATCTTTGCATAAACCTTTTTGATCCTTTTGAGGAATCTAGACCAAGTTGGAACATCATCTGTTTTAGACATTGTCTTTTTAGAGTTTGAAAAACTCTTTGATCTTTTATCGCAAAGCATTGACTATGGATCCCGACATGTATTCCTACACTCGTAGTGGACTCATGTACAATCTAGGGATTAGTAATGTAGTTACGTAGAAAGAAATGGTGTAAGACCCCTATGTGGATAATATTATTTATGAGATGGATTATTATCCCTCTTATAATACTCAATCAGGGGCACAAAGCCAAGATCCATTGGCTAACTATCTGGTTAACACACTACCTTATTTAGAATAAGACCAAGAACAAACCACATAATACCTAGCTATAATACCCACAGTGGATGAGCCAATTCTTCAACAGTCATATTCTACTAATACAGCTTCCACATATGATCTATTTTTGTTTGAGCGACATTTGTTAAAAAATAAAGATGAGATTTTGGTTAGAGCCATAGAGGTAGGGGTCAAGTTTCCAGGAGACTTTCTCCATGAAAATTTACCAAGTCTAGTAAGAGTGACCCACAATATCATTTATGATCAACAGACTTATTCTAGCAATCCTATGGCTCTAGTCCAAACAACGTATCAAGACCCTAATATGTCTAATAGAAGCAAAAAAATCATGGAAGATCACTTTAACCAAATGCAGACAGCATATAAAACCTACCTCAATCTAACACATGATTTTAATCAGATGAACATGGTGAGTAAGCCTCTTATTGACCTAGTCAACAAAAGTGTTGATAGAGTTAACTGGACAAGAGAATCTGAGTTTTGACCCATTTGTACAAACCACTTCAATAGATAACTTGATGCATATGCCCGTTATTGAAGAAGTGTCTTGGGCCTTTACATAGAATAGTGAACCAAAAGTAGTGGACAATGTGCAAACAACATCCAATTCTGATCAAAGTGGTACTAACGCATAAGCAACTAGCCAACAACATGTGCCTGTAGTTCATCTCATGAGTGGATCATCATACCAAGGAATAGGAGTTTCTACAATTTGTCCCCTTCATACAAAGGGAATAGGAGTTTCTACACCCCAACTTCAATCAGATTCTTCCTCAAGTATACAACCTACGAGATCAGGTAATCAAACAATGGTTAATGTCATGTCTCAACGATAAAATGTAACAAACCCTACTCCTCCTCAACAAGTAACGAGTAGTATTTCACAACAGTAGACATAATCTAGTGTATCAACGCAATAGAGAACAAATACATGCCACCTCAATCAGGGGCAACAAATATTCCATCTCGCCAGGTAACGATGAACATACCTCTTTAGTCATAGACTAATATGCCAATCCAAAACCAAGCAATGACTAGTCAACAATGTGCAAATATTAGTCAACAACATATGCCAAATATGTAACCTATTTTCACTTTCCCATAGGGATTCATGCAACAAGGAGGTCTCCATGTTTCTCAAGTACCTACTCGACAACTGTTAGTTTAAAATGTGCCACAAATTTAGAGACAGGGTCTTAGACCACAAGTTCCCACTCAATAGGAAGGTTCAATTAGTCGACAACATGTCCCTTTCAACCACAAAAAGTATAGTATAGTTATATCCCTCCATCCCAACCAAAAAATCCTCTAAGTCAAACCTTTATTGCTAACCAAATCAGAATATTGTGCAACCAACTATGCAATTTCAAGTACATCTTAATCCACATATACGTATTCCTGGTCCATTCTCCAACCAAACTAATGTACCTCAACAAGTATCTCCATCATACCCTGGTCAAAGTGTCCCACTTGTGACCTCCCAACCATCTACCCAAACCAATATTCTCCCTCAAACCAATGTTTCTTCCAATTTCCTATCCCAAAAATTGTAATAGATAAAAGATGCAATTAATGTCATTCAAGCAGGTACACAGATTAAAATTTTCAAATTGGATGACGTGTGTTCCTACCCCTTCAACATGGAGTATTTATAGATACCATTTCCTCTATAATAGGAACCACCAAAATTCAACAAATACAAAGGAAAAGGTGACCCTAAGGCTCATTTGACTGAATTATTTGTCACATGTCAACCAATGGCATATAGCGACATATACTTTTTGTTGTTATTCCTAAGGAGCTTGGTTGGACAAGCCTTGGATTTGTTTTTAAATTTTCCCAAAAATTTAGTAACGAATTTTGATGATCTTTCTAATAAGTTTGTGCAACACTTTTTTTATAATCTTGAGCATAAGATTTCATTAGTGGACTTAACGCAAGCAAAGCAAAAAGCTGGTGAGAGTTTTGCAAGATATTTACAGTGATGGAGAGCCCTTGCAAGATGTTTCACCCATAATTTACCAAATAAATAATTAGCCATTGTGATTACTAAAAATTTACATAGTGAGATAGTTTATCATCTGGAACTACAATATGCACATACTTTCAAAGAGATCATTGATAAAGGTTTGTTGATTGAGTGAGCGCTCGTCAATAAAAGAGTCATCAAGCTTAATTCAACTAATCAAAATCAAGGTACCAATCATGGAAATAGCCAACATCAACATCCTATTCAAGTGCAAACATCACAACTGACACATGCCAATAACTAAGAAAGATCAAAGCAATTCAACTGTAATAAAAATGTTGTGGGAAATGAAGTAACCAAATCATGTCATGTCCAAATGGTGCAAACATTATTTGCACCACCTTTTCAGCTTACTCCTACCCAACAACCTCTCTAACCAATACCACAATCACAACAACTAAGACCCACACAACAAATACAACAATTGTTATCATTGCAAACCCCTCCTCGTAGGAGAACCATGATTGAACATCAAGGGGGAACCTATTGAGTCTATATTTTGCAAGCTTGCTGCCGCTAATCTGATTAAGTGGCCTATACCAAAGCATTATTTACAAAGTATTCTTTATCCTGATTGGTATCGTGAAAATGAATTATGTGACTATCATCGGGTTAATGGGCATAATCTATGAAGATGTGTCCAAATCAAGCTTTTAATTAAGAATATGTTGGAGAATAGGGAGATAAAATTGGATAATGGTGCTTCCACTTCCAATCAAACTCTTGGGATTTATCAAAACCCTTTTCCCTGACATAACAATCAACAATAGCAAAATAATCAACAACAACAACAACGACCAATGCAACAGTAAAATCAAAAATATCAAAATCAAATGCCGAACCAACATAATCAACAAAATCAGCAACAAAACCTATAATGATAAAACAATAGACAAAACCAAGGTCAAAACGATAACAACCAACAAACCTACCATGTAGTTGCACATGACTACAACAGGGTTGTAGGTCATATTACAGGGGATAGCATTAATACCATCTTCATTAATCTTAGACCAAGCACTAATCAGCCTAGACCGTTGTTAAACAACAACATTAAACCAAATTACATGGATAATCCTTCTTTGACTTGGGAGTGCATACAAACAAACCATCAAATTAAGACTTCCCCTTTTGGACCCTATATCGATAACTCGTCCTTGCCATGTAACCCTATATGCAGCTCAAAAACAACGTCATTACATGTTGAATAATAAAACTATGGTCATTTTAAAAGTAGATCCACTCA
The DNA here is from genome assembly GCA_037957365.1 of Torreya grandis. Lineage (NCBI taxonomy): Eukaryota > Viridiplantae > Streptophyta > Pinopsida > Cupressales > Taxaceae > Torreya > Torreya grandis. The sequence goes on from JARHVA010002067.1 coordinate 221,349, forward strand.
AGTATCTACTATTTAAAACAACTTTGCAAGGCTGAATGACTAAATAGATCATGCTTCTTAGTGAGTTTGACATAGATTATGTCAGTAAAAAAATAATCAAAAGACAAGTTCTTGCTGATCAACTTGTTGAAGCACCTCTCATGGACACACAACCACTCAAGTTTCCATTTCTTGATGAATCCATCATGACCATCATTGAGACACCCCTTGAGGAGCAGTCTTAGAAGCTGTATTTTGATGGTTCATTCACTGTGCATGGATCGGGGGTAGGCCTCTTGTTTATTACACCACAGGGGGATCTAATCCCTAAATCATTCAGAATTAGCTTTCTTTATACAAATAACATGGCTGAGTATGAAGCACTTGTTGTAGGACATCGACAAGTGGTACAATAAAATATATCTCATCTCCAAGTTTATGGTGATTCTCAGTTAATCATCATTCAGGTTATGAATCATTTTTAGACTAAGGATGACAAACTGGTTCCATATAAAACCATGGCTGACACTCTTAAAAAGAAAATTACCAACATTCAATTTGAGCATATATCGAGGGCTAATAACAGAACTGTAGATGCCATGGATACTATTGGCTCTCTGATTCAAAAAAAAGATCAAGCTAGAGAGTATCAGTTCCTCATCGAGAATTTGTTAGCACCGGCTCATGAACCTTCAATCGTTGCCATGATTTGTGATATTGTTGGTCCTAATTCTATCTGGTACTCAGACCTTTACAACTACCTTCATGACCAAGTTATTCCACCTAACCTATCTCAAAATCAAACCAAAGCCTTCATTCATCATTTCACTCATTATACTTTACTTGGATCCACTATTTACCGTCATAGTTTTGATAGAACTCTGCTTTGTTGTTTAACTTCGACAGAGTCTACATTAGCGTTAAGAGAAGTTCATGATGGAGTATGTGGATCCCATTATAATAAGGTAGTCCTATCCAAAAGAATTTTGCGTACTAGTTATTATTGGCTCACAATGGATGCAGATGCCACTGCATATGCAAAGAAATGTGACAAATGTCAACGGCATGCTAATTTGATTTATGCCCTAGTAAAAACTCTGAAATTGATATTGACACCATGGTCATTTTCTACATGGAGACTTGATCTCATTGGGAAGATTAACCCCACTTTATCTGATGGCCATAAACATATCCTTATCACCACCAAGTATTTTACTAAGTGGGTTGAAGCTATACCCCTCATTTACGTGACTGGAAAGCAAATTTCCAAATTCATCTTCAACCATCTCATCTGACGCTACGATATCTCCTTTGACATTATATTTGATAATGGAGGATCATTCAAAAATAAAGATGTAGACCAGTTATATACTGAATACAACATCACCCAATATTTTTTACAACATATTACCCTCAAGGTAATGGTCAGGCTGAGGCATCCAACAAAACCATTATCAACATTCTTAAAAAACATTGTCAATGATGCCAATCATGATTGGCACCTCCAAATATTTCTTGCCCTTTGGAAATATCGTACCAATCATCATACCCCCACATGAGCCACTCCATACTCACTTGTTTATGGTATTGAAGCCATCCTTCCCATTGAGGTCAAATTACCTTCACTACACATCTCTTTCAAGCATGTCCTGGATGATCATGACTATCGAGTAGCTCACCTGCAAGAGCTGGATCTACTTGATGAAATATGCATAGCCGCACTCAACAATCTTCAAGCATATCAGAATCAACTCAAAGGCCACCACAATCAACATGTGAAATATCAAACATTCAAACTTGGTGATCTTGTTCTCAAAGAAAATAAAAAGAATACCACGATCGAGAAGAAACATAAAGGGAAATTCAAACCAAACTGGATAGGGCCTTTCGTCATCACTGTAGATTATGGATCAGGAGCATATAGGGTTGCTACACCAAATGATGATGAACTTCCAGAGCCAATGAATATTATTCATCACAAGTGGTACTATGCTTGAATGCTAAGGTGTATTGTCTGTAAGGACCATTTTAGTTATGCCATTTTATCACTATTCTTCTTTGAACCATACCATTCTTATCCATCCTCTTTGCCATATCCACTTTTTGATTCTGACCTATCAACCTAGTGTGTTCTAAAACTAAGCCTGTTTGACCTTGATTTTTGTCATTCACTACGTAGTTTCAGCATCAAGATATTTGATCAGTTCATCAGTTTGTTCAAAAACTTCAGACAAAGATCATATTTTGGAACAATACGACAAAAGTTTTGGCAGTTGCATCCTTCGTTTGTTATTCTTTCTTACCATCGATCTTGCTGCTAATTATAACCACCTTTTGATAAATTAGTACCTTTTATCTATGTCGTTGTGTCTTAGTTATAACCACCTATGGGCAAACTAGGGGCAATACTAAGCCTTGACGTACCAACTTGCCACTTTTTATGCCATGTTGTGCATTTATACTAACTATGCCTATTTTGTTTGAATTGATTACTACACTAGTCAAATTTCTCCACTCTAAGGGCAGAACTATAGTGACTTGAAGTTTTATTCTGAGACTATGTAGGCAACGCTCAATGCTTATTGAGGTTAGCTCACTCACCCTTTTCCTAATGCTGTCATTATTTTGTGAGCAATCTAAGTTTGAACACTCTCACCGTTTTGCGAGCAACCTAAGCCACACTCTCACCATTTTGCAAACAACCTAAGTATGAACGTTCTCGCTATTTGGTGAGCTTGAACCATTTAATGTCTCATCATTCTCGATTGAGTTGCGACACTCTAAAATACTTTCAAACACATTTTAAAAAATCGTTAGAAAAGAACAAAAACATTGACCACTTCTTTGCCTTAAGGATTTTGGAAACTCTTACTAAGTTACAAGTAAATCACTTGTCATTTAGTTTCCCCATCCTTTTTGGCCTTTTTATCTCACACACTTGCCATTTTGCAAGACTATTTCTATTCTTCTATCACATCCATTCTATTTATTTTTCTCAGTTATCACATTCTTCCCATTCTCTGGGAGAACTACATTTACCCTAAAGTTTTTTATTGGATATTACATCCATGAAACTATGTAGGCAGTGTCTATTTGCTTAGTACATATGAAGACAGCTCAGTTGCCCCCTTTCTTTTCTTCTATTCCCTCATTGAGTTCATTTGATAAGTTGTCACCTATTTTATAGGAGCAATGTTCATAGGATTTTTATTGCATTGTTTGTTTCTATTTATTTTGTTTGTCTATCTATTTGTGTGCTTTCAGCACTGTTGCCTTGATTCAGTTTGTGTGTTTACTGGGTGATTCCTTATCCACACTTACATTTGAATCCATCCCCATTCATATATTTACATTATCATTATGGTTTTTATCATTGGTGCATTGTTTTCTATTGAGTATTGGATTATGGGAGTCAGTCCTTATGCATATTTTGGCCAATACTTTATGGTGTTCTATCATAAAGCCTATCATCACATGCTAAAACAAATCTCAACTTCAAGAAGTCTATTTAGCAATGGTGGCATCTCTTCGGCACTGATATCCCGATTTCATCCCAATCATATTCCAAATAGAGTAATTAACCATGAAAGAATTTCAACTTTTATTAGTTTGGACGAGCATCTCCCTATTAGTAGGTTTTTCCAATTCATCATTACCCTTTGTGTCAAGTTATCATCATCTTCGACCAAGTTTATCATGTTTGTCATAATCAGGGTCTAATGATTATAACCGCCTGTGGGCAGATCATTGTACACTGTCCCACCTGCATTTCTCAATGATTATAACTGTCTTTGGGTAAATCATTGTGTTGTCACCACTTTACTTTTTTTACCTATACAGGGGCATGTTATTATCTTGTTTGTCTGTCCTAATTGGGGTAGCTCCATCTTCTCAATGATTATAACAATATTTGGGTAAATCATTGTGTTATCATATCACGTTGCCACTATTAGGGTACAATGCTTATAATTGCCTTTGGGCAAACCATTGTACACCATTTCACTTGCATTCTCAATGATTTGGACTATTTTTTCAATATCATTATGTTTTCACCCCATCATCTTTCTTTTTTTTGATCCCCTCTTTTCATTTTTTTCTTTTCGAGGGACCATTTGTCGACCTGCTTGTGCTAATTGTTCCCTCGAGGGGGCATCATACAGTTAGTTTATCATCGTTACAGTTATAGGTATACATGACCTTTTTATTCTTTGAAAAGACGTTACTGTGTTTACAGCTTGCAACACCTTCCCAAATAACGCCAAATTGTAGACACTTAAAATTGGCCACCGATAACTTTCAATCAAGATTTTGACTAATTTTTACCCAAAATGCACAATTTGGCCTAAAAACACTAAAACATGCAAAATGATGTGAACATGACATATTCAAGTGCTAAGTTTGGCTAGGATATCCATAAATAGGGCAATATAATTTATAGGCCAGCTAACTTTGATTAGTTTATTTTGAGTCAAAATGCCAAATTTGCACCTACGTGCTCTCGACTGCTCTTTTCTATCAAATCTTTTGCACAAACTTGTGCCTTTGTTATTTGTTGTTGACAACATTCTAAATAAGAATACGGTTCCAACGCATCTGACATTGATTTTCAATTCCAATCTAGTCAAATTTTAGACCAATAACAAGACATTTTGATTAATTTGAGTAATTTATGCATAAAGTGCTTAATCATGTTTAAGAGCTAATTAACCCAAATCAAGGCTTAATAAAAATTCGATGAAAACTTGTTGAATAATTTGTTTTGAAAATGAATATTGAATATCTGCATCATCAAGTGATCTTATTTCTTGAAAAGACATCACTAGGCCATAAATGCCACAAATATCATGATTCATGCCCTCCATGCCTCATCAATGCCTTCCATGATGCTCTCCATGCCTCTTAATTGCCCCTTCTTTCAATGCCATGATGAGGATAATTACAAACTTAATTGTAAAAATTGAATTAATCTTCAACCACACATCTCAATCTTGAGATGGATAGTTGAGGTTGATTCTGATCAAATCCAAAAATCTATAAATAGGAGGCCTCACAACATCATTTCTAAGTTTAATTTGTGCAAAGTTATAATGCAGGATTGGTTCCAAAAAGCTTCAAGCAACTAGTGTTATAATGCCAAATTGATTCCAAGCCAAGCCAAAGCCACAAGGTGCCAAGAAGAAATGAATGTAGCCACAATCCATTGAAGAAGACCTCTTGAAGCACAAGCCAAGCAAGCCACCATTACAAAGGCATTTGGAGCATCCAAGGAAGGTGAACGGAATTCTTGTGTTTTTATTCTTTGCTTTTTAGTTGTACTTGTCATTTACTTTTGTTAACTAAGCTCTCCCTAGTGTCTCGGCCTAGAGATGTTATGCTATTAGTGTGTTTATTTCATTTTGTTTTCATTTTAGAACTAACACCATACTAACCATCCTCTCTTGAGTCAAATTCCTAAATCACACCAATGAAACAAAGAACCTATGCAATCGATCGTTGGAATATGAGTAAACGACATTTTTAAGTTTGAACTTACACTTCCCTCTCATCCTGAAAAAAAATATGAAATAATTGAAATGGAAATAATAATATTCAATTCAATAGCCATTATAATCTTCCAAGGTATGTTGATCTTATATTTTCCCCTAAATACGCTATTTCAAAAAAAAAATGTTGTGAATTTCTAGGGTTGTGGAGGGTTTTATAACAAACGTATGCTATAATGTAAGGTTTAATGATCATAAATGACTCGCTTTTGTTTTGATGGTTGGTGGGGTTTCATTAAAAACGTAAAGGATAAAAGGAGATAAGGAAGAAGGCCGCCATTAAAATGTCTAGTTCAATACTTTTAAGTTACACTAATGATTTTTTTGGGCCTTTAAAGTTGAGGTAAGATCAAAGACAATACGGCCATGGCACTAAACAAATGTTTTTTATATTTTTATTTAATTTATGTATGGAGCAACGTAAGTATTATGTTCTTTTTGGGTGCTTTAGTGGAAATCCCTCGCACGCTGACCATGTTGTAATGATGGAACACTTAATTATTACGCTTTCGCGCGAGCATATATATTTATTTAAAGATTCGATTTTTACACCATTTTTTTCATAAGTTTAATTATTATTTATTTATTGTATTTAAATAATAAATAAATTTAATTATGTTTTTGTGTAAAAACATGTTATTTATAATATACTGATATTTAATAGGAAAAATATATTAAATTTAAAAGTGAATATATTTTAAAACATTAAAAATCAAATATATGTGTTTGATCATTCATTTAAAGTAATAAATTAAAAAAATTAAGTGTCAATATTCATTGATAAAGTATTGTTTTGTACATATAATCATCATTAATTTTAGATATATATGACTAATTATGTTTTACTATTAAAATGAAATGTGCAGCGTTTTAATTATGTTAAATTGTAAAGAACACTGAAATATGCAAGATTAATATCTAGTATAGTTTATCTAGGCATAGTCTTAGAAAAAAACGTGGATGTTAGATATAAAGATGGTGGCTTGTATATGTCAATTTCAAAAAATAAAATATTTGGTTTTTTTATATTAATATGATGGGCGAGGGATCCTTCTCAATCCACTTTTGACCGATTAAAAAAATTGTAGTATAATTTTGTGATTTAAATGACTTTTATATAAATTTCATAAGTAAATAGCTCGATCTTCAAATATTTTAGCCAACACATTACTCATCCATGATTTATAAATCAAATATTTCAAAAGAGAATTACTAAGAAAATAAGATGAATCAAACCTACCCAGCCTAGTTGTCCAGGATGCGATTGGTCTACTGGTAAGATGGAGCAATTGCAAAAAAGCACGACCAATGTTTAAGTTTCATTGGGCATGCTCTCCACACTAATATTTATCTATCTATGACTATGTTCCTTATTGAGGATTATATTCCACATTGATATCTATTTATCTATCATAAGTGACCATATTTCCTATTGAAGATTTAATTCCACGTTGATATCTACTTATTTATCATAAGTGACAATGTTCCCTATTGAAAATTTAATTCCACATTGATATCTATTTAACTATTATAAACCTTGGAGCAAGTTAAATGAGAATTTTTAGCAAAATAGAAAAATATATTTGTTGAGCATGACCTCCAAGCTATTTTTTTTTTTTAATAATGACAGAGCATTTCATGTGTTTGTTTAGCTGAAATGTGTTAAGGTTTAATAGTGCATTTCCATGTTTGGCAGTATGTGAGATGAGTATTATGATATAAAAATAAAATAGAACTTAAAGGTTATAAAAAATAATTTACAAAATAGAAATTTGTAAAAGAAATATTTAAAAATAGAAAAAGATGACAATACAATTTAAAAATAGAACTATTTAAAATAAGATAATCTATAAAATAAGAAATTTATAAAATAAATATATTTAAATTAAAACAAACAACAAAATTAGAATTTACGATGAGATGACTTGTTAACATTTTTAAGACTAAAGTTGTTTTGAGAACCCATAAAAAATGTATTCAATTGCTTAAAAGATAGCCTTTATCTTAATTTAATTTTTAAATAAATTATCTAAACCTAAATTTGTTTGATTCTTTTGGTTTAAGATTTCATGAATCATGTTATAAAATAAATATTTTTAATTTTAAACAATAGTTTGCAAAATAAAATTTTATGAAATAAATATTTAGGAAAAGAACATACACAATTAAAATTGATAAAAGAATTATTTTGAACAAATTAACTTACAAAACCAATTTTTTTTAAAAATGTAACCATGTCATTAGTGGTGGGGTGCCCCAACATGCTAATAAGAGGTCTTAGATTAGAATTTCGATTGATTTATATAAAATAATATAAATATTTAGATAACATCTGACATCAGATAAAATTGGAAGGCATTTATAACAATGTTGCTTATAACATAAAATGAAGCTTAACTAGGCTTCTAGAACATAGTTCCTTTCAAAATTTGAATTTAAGTATGGAGAGTATAACTAAAAAACAGTTTGAAGATAAATCCACATTTCAAACTACAAAGGTAACAATATCTTAATGATAGAATGCTCGAGCGTGCTAATAAGAGGTCTTAGGTTTAAGTCTTAGCGAATTATCTTTTTTTAAAATATGCAAATAACATTTCAGAACTAGTAAAATTGAAAGTCATATATAACATTGTTGCCTATAACCTTAAATGAGCCTAAACATGCTTTTAAAGCATGGAGAGAGTTCATGCAACATTTGAATTGAATTATATAGAGTGTAACAAAGTAAGTGTTGGAAAAAAAATAGAAGCCAAATGATATAACCTAATAAAAAGTTTAGACATACTTCTAGAACAACGACGACGACAACACACTTTTTTCTTATTGCATACTTACCTCTCAAATGTTGTATATTGTGAGAATAAGATCCCAACCATCTGTAAGAAACCGTTAAAAATAATAGTGTGAAAAATCTTATCTCTTGAAATATTTCCAAGGAAATTCCTAAATGTAATTACAAAATTCCCACCAAACTATTTTCACATACTATGTAGTCATCTAAAGCTTTGAATAAATTAGGGAAAGGAGGATAATGGACACTTTTACAATTTCTCATAGTTATAAAATATTAAACATGTGTAGTATGGGTGACAATTAAAAATAGTAGTTAAGTTTGTCAAGAGTACCACTAAACTCTCAATAATTATACTTGTAAATGGTGAAGTTTGTAAATGACCTACTACCAAGGATTATAAAATAAAGGAAATAAATTCCAGTCAAATTTGTGTCACTAATGGGTGAGGTATACATACAACAAAAAATATTTTAGACTAAGTTGCATGTATATTTACCCTTAATGGTATAAACTATTATGAAATTCCTAAGGAAAAAAAGAGAACCACTAAATAGATAACAAAAATGAATATACATGTTTATATTAAATCAACAGGTTGACTAAATCTTAGATCCTATAAAAAAACATAAAAAAATAATATTTTAGACATAAAATGAATAAAAAGCAAATAACAAATAATTTTTTTACATTGTTATGAGTATAAATTTTCTTGTTAGAAGAAAACAATGTTATGTAGAGCAATCATAAAACACTCACAAATTTGTAACTAGTTTAAATGTTAGATGACCATAATCAACATCTTAAACATCATAAAAAATATAATAAATGTACGTATAGGATCAGGACCACCATCCAACCCTCTGGTCAATTTTGAAGACAAGACAACTCAAAATCTTAGATCTCTCACACATAAATAAGACATAAATAGGAAATATTTAGGCCCCAAAAAGCCCCTTCAATTTTTAACCAGATAATAAATTTTAAAATAAATTACAACAAAAAAAATTATGTTTGTTTAATACATTCTTAAAGTTATTTTCCAGACTATTTCAGTCTAATTGATCATTGACTTATCTTCACAAAATAAAAAAAAGTTATATTATGGGTAAACCCACTTTGATCTCAGTTAACATTTTAACTTTTTCCTTGATCATCGAATGAATACCTTTCATGTGATCTGTTATTGCCTTGGAGATTTGAAATGACAAATCACCTACACAAATATTATGCATAATATTTAAAACCACATTTGAAAAGTAATGGTTTCAAATGCTCCATATATCATAACCCTAGTGATTAATAATATGCAAAGTTTCTTTTCTTGTTTAACATCTACATATATTTATAGTGTCTTATTTTAATTAAACTTCAAATTGACATATATCAGAATATAAATATTGGTGGAATTAGTGTTCTTCAATTATTGGAAATGAACTAACATAGTAGTTGCATAAATAGACATTGAAACAACATAATCATGATTTACCATCCATAGTAACCCATAGTACACACATGTTCAAGTATTAATTACAATTGTAATTTATGAAAAAATGACATAATGATTCGAAGAGGAAATAATCATTCCCAATAATGAATTGTGTTTTAAAAAGTGCAGATTAAGTGAGCACCTTGAGCACATCTCTTTAAAAGTGATAGTGGCATCATTGTCAAGGGTATATATGCAATGTGTCTCATGAACTAAAAATTTAATTATACAAAAATACATGCAAAATAATACATAAAATAATACAGTGAAATTTACATACAATAAGTCTTAACGCTCAAATTTTAATAAGAATTTATAACTATAGACTTTATAATTTTGAGATTAAAAAATTTCCTTGCATTTTTGCTTTTTTGTGTTAAAAACACTAAAATCAGTTAGATCCAAAACTTCAACACCTTCCCCTAATATTTATCCCCTTAAAACATTGAAATTCTAATTATACATCTTAACAATCATTAAAAAATTACAAGCATTGTACCTCAAAACCCAATATTATGATAATAATTTTTAAAACCCAGAAAACCTTTAATTTTTTGCTTTTATTTTACATGACAAACCAAACCAATCACAACAAAAATAAAATTGAATCCTTTCCACATTATGTCACAGTATCAAAACCTCAAATTCTCCTAATAAATTTAAAAGATCATGTAGAATTTATTTTAAAAATTACCTCAAAACCCCAAAATCCAATAATCTATATTAAACATGATATATATATATATATATATATATATATATATATATATATATATCAAAATCGATCACAATAAAAAATTCAACCTACGTGCCATATATCATCCTATCAAAAACGTTGTATCCATATAACAATTTTTATCAACAATAATTAAAAAATTACAGGAAATGTATCTCAAAACCCAAGATTATAATAATATTAAATATGTAGGCAACATTTGGTCATCACAAAGGTGATTGGGGTCGGTCAGCCTATTACACTTCCCATTTTTTCTTTTTACAGGTTTTTAGTCATTTTAAGCCCTATTAGAATTTAAGCTTTGAAGAAGTTATTTTTAGGTCTTTCACATGCATTTGAAGGTCAAATATCCACACACATACATGATTTTAAGTTGTTTTAAATGATTGATTCGACTTTCCTAATTTTTAGCAGAGGACAAAATTTACCAACTTAGGACAATAGTGATAGTCGATCATGTACCAATTCAGAGGATTTTGTCCTATATTAGTTTTAGTCTCAGTCTCTATACACTAGCAAACTCATTACCTATTTTCCATTTCCAATTATATTTCAGTTTCACACAGTTAGATCTGAAACAACAAATAACTAAGTTTTCTATTTTGTTCATAATTAGTCTTATCTCATTTTATTTAAATTTGTTGAATTCATTATTTTGATTTCACTCTACTTATTGCAAGTTAATTTACAACATTATGCTTTTATTTCATTTAATTTATATAAATTAGGGTTAATCATCACATTGATTCAAAATTTCAATAAAACACATTAGTGAATTTGAGATAGTTACACACATATATGGGTGAACCTGCTTTTTATTTGAGCATTGCTTCAAAAATATTGTCCTAGGGTTTAGATAAACTCCAAAACATTTGACATTAAAGAATTTTATTTTGACTTTGGATTTAAATCTGACACTAAAAGAATGTGCTTTCAACCTGGAATCTAATCGCTGACACTAAAGACATTTTATTTTGACTTTGGATATAATATATAACACTAAAAATACATTATTTTGACCTTGAATTTTATGAAAATTTACTAATCTCCATTCACAATTTTTTTAAGGATCTTACATTTCAACTTTATTTACTTGCCTTTCAATTTGCAAATAATATGGCTATATTGGATGAGCATTTTTTGCTTCAAGTTTTTTGAAAATGAATCAAAACACATGTTAAGACACAAATATCATTAATGCAAAACTTTTTAAAGTCAAGTATGACATGGGAACAAGAGCAATCATATATTCAAAACACTATAAGGCCTATTATACAACCTCATGTTTTACACATCCTTCCTTAACCCCATTCACCTCCCACACATCCTCTTCATTGTTCATAGGTTGATGTCAGTGTATCCAAGATCTTCTTCTGTAGGTTAACAAGAAGCGTCCAGGTTGAAGTATAGGTGCAGGTGAGCAACCATCCAACGGTGTGCCTCTAGAGCACCAATGGTAGGTTCTTCATTATACCTCCATCAAACCCCTTATTAAAACATTGATGTAGTCTAGTCTCTTGTTCAAATGAAGTGTCTGTTCGCTCATTTTGGTACAAAGCGTAGATAAAAGATGAGTAGATCAATCAATTTTGGTGCATCACCATTTTAGTTAGGTTCTACTTTTGTATTATCCCTCTCTTTTTTCACCTCCCATTGATTAGCAGTAGAAATTCAGGACCTCAAGGTGCATCAAGGAGAGCTAACTCTTAATCTAGAGATTCATTCCTCAAGCTTGCTACCCATAGCAAGATGAATGTCTCCATTGTGCCACGTGGAAGAAAGGAGCTAAGTTTCCTTTTAAAGGGTGCAATCCATAGTGTCAACAAGATGTTCCTTGATTCTTTATAATTTTTTATCACTTCAACCCTGCACTACAGGTACAAAAAGTCATGCCAACTATAAACGGGGATGTATCTCCAAAAAACTACTAAAAAATATAAACATTTAAAATCATCAAGAGATTTTACTAGAGGTACCATACTCTAATTTTTAAGAAAACAGTAAAATAAAATATTTAATCTAATCACATTAAATGCTTTTATCGAAAAATAGAATCAACAATTTAATCCTAAGAAACATTTGGTTTTAAATACCTCCTCTCATTAGTATCATTAGATATTGTTACATTATCCCACATTTAAATACGTCATATACCACATTGCACCATAACAACAATCCATGTAATTATTATAACCTTCACATCAAATCGTTGTACACTATATCTCAAAAATAAATATACCATTTCCAAGATAAATTATTATGTCTGTATTATCTCGCAATTAAAATAATGCAGGGAGGGTGGGCACTTGTTTTTGGGCAAACTAACTTGGTTCAAACTACTTAGTGTAAAGATTATAGAGTTAGTATGAAATATATATTTCCACCCACAACTGAGGAAGAAAGAAATGAAAGAGTATATCACTTAGGTGGCATGTGGAGAAAATGAGGGGTGTTAATTTTTATTGGATAAGCAAGAAAACTTTGCACAGAAATAATGAAAGAAAACCTGTGTCTTATACCTACTGCCACAATATCCTTTGCAAATAAAATTAATATATTTATGAATCCTTTATATTTGTACAACTAAGCGATCATACTCATCACAAACACATGCTAGCATCAATTTAAAACTTCCAGTAATTATAAAGGCATGAAACAATTAATTAGGTAGCCGTTTATTGAAACATGCGTATAAAATAGACAGATAAAATGGTACCTCATGTACCAAACCCAAATATGATCCATCTCTCCATAAAAATGGTGTAGGTAGCCCACATAGGTAGTTATAAAACATATCAAACTCTTTAAACAGTTTACAGATTTGGGGACAACGCAATAAAAAATGGAGTATTTTTATAACATTTTCCAGCATTTCATTATCCCACCAAGTCCTTAGGCATACTAAAAGGATCTTTCTTTTTTGGAGCGGGGCTCAGTCCTCCTCCTTGTCTAGGGATCTCTTCGTCGGCTCCTTCTCCTTGTTCTACTTTATTTACTTCTTCCTGTTGGGGGAGTGATACCAATCTCCCCACATTCTTCAACGCTGACCACCAATCCTCTGCCAGTATCAATTTTGACCTTTTATGAAGCAAACATCCTTTTCAAGTTGTTAATTTCCTCCACCAATTCCGTGCAAAGCAAATGCTACACGGTTGCTTTTGTCTAGATCTTTTCCATGTTGGTCTGCTTGCAATTCGAAGGGGTAATTTGATGAATGTTAGCCATAGACTTCACCTCTTCAAAGTTGCCCCCTGAACTATTCTCAATGGGGGATTTACCAATGTTATCCTTCTCCTCGGAAGATGGGGATGCCTTTTCAACCTCTTCTTCCCAATTCTTCTCAGTTTCTTCACCAAAATCCGCCCCCCCACTATGGTTATTAATTGCTTAAGTAACATCTTTTCCCCAGAGAGGTTCCCCTCTACAGAGGATGAAGAGGATAAGCCCCTAGTGTATAGGGTCTATGGAGGGGTAGGCCTTGAAAGAAGTTACAAATGCTTCAAGAGACTTTAGCAAAAACAAGGGGACGCTAATCCTATGGCCCTTAAAATGGTTCATCAACAAGAAATGGTGTGAGAACATGATAGTATGTTTGCCCTCGAAGGTAATGCACTTCATGATTTGAAGACAAACCTCGAGTCATTTTCAAGGGAGTTTAGATCCAGGGAATCCTTTTTGAGATGAAATGATTGGTTTATAAGATTTAAAGAAAATTCTCATTACCTCCTCCTTCCTCTTTTTGTCCTTGTAGGCTTTAACACCGTCACAACACATGCCAAGCACTTCACTGATAATTTATTTCGTGATCATGATACTCAACCCCCTCATTTTGACCAGGCAATTATCCTAGACTCTGGCGAAGTCCCTGGAGATAGCTAAGTCATGTTCAAAAATTATTTCCACGAAGTTAGAGAGCTGTCCTTTAACCAACTTCCTCTAGACATTAGGGTCCTCCTTTGCCGCTGTGTAACTAATCAGTTCTATCATGTCTCTTTCGCCTCCCACACTATCCCTGTTTATATATATCTGTGTGTGTGTGTGTGTGTAGGAAAATGAGAGTGTAGTCGATGTTGTAGTAATATTTTCAAGAAAATTTTGATAAAATTCATAGTGTTTAACATGGTCAGAAGTTGAATTTTGTTATTTTTAGTCAAAAACATGCATTTGACTGTGTGTTTGTAGGTTCGTGCCTTAGGCTCGAGAATCCAAGCCATTCTTGAGCCTTTAGGCATGTGTTTGAAAATTAAAAATAAGAACCACATATGCAAAAGTACCATATGCATGATAGTATTATGTACATGGATTTACCACATACACAGTTTGTGGTGAAATTTATTTCAAAATCCTATTGTTTTGTTATAGTTTTTTATATTAATTACAATTCAAACTTATAACTTTTGGTTTAAGATATAGGGTATAATCGTGAAGGGAATTAAGGATAATTTGAGCTGCTTGAACTTATTTATGACTATAGAATGTGATTTTGGGCATAATTAGTCCCAATGACATCACAAATTAATCCAATCAGTAAATTGAGCCAATAAGTAATGTGGTTTGCATTGAATTAAGCCATGTGAATGTAATTCTTACTCTAAAGTATGTTAAGTGGGGTTAAATCGATTATTTTAAGTTTTAAGGTTTAGGGTTTAGGGATTAAGGTATATCGAGTTTAGGTTTTAGGGTATAAGGTATAGTCATGAAGGCACATGGGCCAAATTGAGCTCCTTTAACCTTTTTATGACTATAAAATATTATTTTGGGCTCAATTAGCCCTAGGCACGTCATTACAAATTGAGCTAATTAGTCAATTGGGTTAATGAGTAATGCAATTTGGGCCAAATTGATCCCTATGAACATAATTCTTAACCTAAATGATGTTAAATGAGGATAAATTGATTGGTTAAGGGTTTAAAATTTAGGGTATAGGATCCAATCACGAAGGCAATAAGTTGTTTGAACTAATTTATGAGTACAAAAAGTGATTCTGGGCATAATTAGCCCCAACACCATCACAAATTGAGCCAATCAAATAATTGGGCCAATAAGTAATGTGACTTACATTGCATTGAGCCCTATGAACATAATTAAATGGGGTTAAATCAAATGGTTTAAGGTAAATATGGTTTATGATTTAAGGTTTAGGGTTTAGGGCTTAAGTATCAAGGTATATAGGGTTTAGGTTTTAGCGTGTAAATTCTAATTGTGAAGGCAATTAGGGCAAAATTCAGATCCTTTAACCTATTTATGACTACATAATGTGATTTTGGGCTCAATTGGCCTCTACGTCATCACAAATTGAGTCAATTAGTCAATTGGGGCAATGAATGATGTGATTTAGGACAAATTGAGCCCTATGAATGTAATTCTTACTCTAAAGGATGTTAATTAAGGTTAAATCATTTAGTTTAAGATTTAGGGTTTAGGGTGGACAACCACAAAGGCAATAGAGTTGCTTGAACCCATTTATGAGTACAAAAAGTGAATTTGGGCATAATTAGCTCCAATGCCATCAGAAAATAAGCCTATCAGTCAATTGGGCCAATAAGTAATGTGATTTGCATTGAATTGATCCCTATGAACATAATTAATTGAGGTTAAACTGAATGGTTTAAGGAAAATATGGTTTGTGATTTAAGGTTTAGGGTTTAGGGCTTAAGGATTAAGGTATATATGGTTTAGGTTTTAGGGTATAAGGTCTAATGATGAAGCTAATAAAGGTCAAATTTAGCTCCTTTAACTTATTTATGACTACAAAATGTGATTTTAGTCTCAATTTGTCCCCATGTCATCACATATTGAGCCAATTAGTCAATTGGGGCAATGAGTGATGCGATTTGGGCCAAATTGTTCCCTATGAACAAAATTCTTACTCTAAATGATGTTAATTGAGGATAAATTGATTGGTTTAGGGTTTATGGTCCACTTTCAAAGTCAATTAAGGATAATTTTAGATACTTGAACCTATTTATGACCATATAATGTGTTTTTGGGTTTGCATAACCCCTATGCCATCACAAATAGAGTGAAATAGTCAATTAGGGCAGTCAGTGGTGTGATTTGGACCAAATTCAGCCACGTGGACCTAATTCTTAGTCTAAATTAAGGTAATTGGGGCTCAAATGATTTTTTTAGGGTTTTAAGAGTTTATAATATATGATTTAGGGTTTATACGACTTCGGGTTTAGGGATTAAGGTTTAGTTTTAAGGGTATAAGATCAAAGAGATCAAGGTTTTAGAGTTAAGGGTTTAGGTTAGGGGTGTTTTTGCATACATCCAAGATCGCATATGCAATAACACCACATACATGGTTTGGTTAGTGGTAAAAGCCAAAAAAAAACATTTAGGTCAACATCTTTTTTTTGGATCAAGACTTATGTCCCCTGGATACTCTACTATGTTTTATTCTGTACATCATAGGTATGTTTTTTACTGATTTGATGCATGTCCCCACCCTCAAAACTAAATTTTTTTGTCTACTCATGGTTAACTAAAGAGGGCATGTCTATTTTTTAATAATTTATTTGTTGTCCCCACTTGGTACTCTACATCAAGCAAGTCCGATTTTTAATAATTGGATTGTTGTCTCCACCCTCAAAAGTTGACAACTTTGTGCAATCATGGGTGATGACTTTCATAATATCAAGAAGAAGAATTTAAAATACAAAAAGCTAGAGGAATTACAAGTGTAGAGAGAAAATCAAAGGCAATGAATGCAAAAACTTTGTGCAAGTAAGTATATTATCCCTAATGAATTGAATATCACAAATAATGATGAAATGAACAATGCTATTATACCAAATTATGAAAGTACAATTTTCAATTTTTATAGTATACCAAATTATAATGCAATTCGACATTAAAATTTTATGGTTTTTAATTTTAATGATGATGATAGAATGCATGATGATGTGAATTACATGAAAGCACTGATTGGTGAAAGTAAAAATCAAGAAAACACTATGAGAACACCATTGAATGAAGAAAATAACAATAAATAAAATAATATGGATACACCAAATCAATCAAATTCACCACTAAGAACACCTAATATTTTGAAAATAAGACCCATGTATTTAATTGAAATTGATGAAAACATTTTGAAACCAATGCCTAAAAAAATATCTTGGCACCATATGAGAAGAAAAGCTGAAAAAATTAGGGACTCACACTTTCACAAATTAAATGAAACTCAAAGATGCAAATTGTTTGTTACATTGATGAAAGTGAATAAGATGACACCTACAATGATCATGCTAGGACTAATAACATTTGATATTGATGGTGTAAACAAGGCAATTATTGAAATTTTTTATAATGCATACCATCAAGTAGGTGTGAACAAATACACCAAATATGGCAATGCTTCCTAATGCATTATTAAAAATTATGTGGTAAGTTGTCAAACAAATAATAAATGATTGATTAGACAAACAAGTTGAGAACTATAAATAAATAGAAAAACACTAATGAAAGTAATTAGGAGATGTAGAAGTCTTGATGTTTTTGATAACAATGACTTGTGGGCATTCTTTGGTAGACTCCCACAGAAAGACAAGGCTATAGTCGATGGCCTAAAAGATTTAATTGCATAATTTTGGAAAGATAACACAAGGGTATCGCTTAATATTAAAGATGTATTGAAAAGAAGAGATCATTTTCATAACCATGAGCCACATCATAGATATTTTTTTGATATGAATTAAACACAATTGTACTCTAAATTTTTAAAAAAATATCCACATATTTCTATTAGTCAAAGATATTTTGAAATGGTCAAACACTTCTATGTGAAAATCAATCACACACGACTACTTGCTATTGTAGGAAACATGTTGAATTTTTGATGCATTATGAAATTTTTCATCATGTTCATTGTACCTTTCATACTAAAAGCATTTTGCAAGAGTATGGAGTGGAGGCCCTACCAAAATCAGCGAGGGAATTTTTTTCATCTATTTTTTATGAATGATGAGATGGATAATTTTTTTTATAATAAGGCATGTTTGGATGGAACTTGTGACATTTATGGTGGATTGCCAAAATTGAAAAAATGTACCTATAGAGTAAATTTTTACTCTACATTGCATTCAAATTTTTAGTCGAGTGCTGCAATTTTGGTTCTCGTATACCTTGGTCATAGTGGCAGAATTGGGGTAGAACGTGAGTTCATTTTCTATCTAAGTGTCGAGTACAGTGGAGGCCACCAAGTGTCACTATCTGAGCATGAGTCTTCTTTCTCCTCTTTTGTTTCATTTTGCCTAAATGTTTGAATTCAAGTGGAAACTGCCAAGTGTCACTTTTTGAAACATGGGGCTAGCCAACTGGCATTGTTTGAGACTCTTTTTATAACCTTCCAGAGAACCACGGATCGTGCCATGTACCTAACAACGGCTAAGTGGAAGCTACCATGTGTCAGCATCTGTGTCTCATATCGGTACCTGCATTTCTTCTTTTCGGCAAAGGTTTTCAAAAGGCTAAATAGTAGGATGCAGCAAAAAGTGCCAGGTGGCAGTTGCGGAAGGTCCTAAACTACCTTTTTAAAGAAGCAACAAAAGTCACCACATGTCGGCACCTGAGAGACTTTGGTTCAATGTAGAAAGGCATCATTTTATTTTGCTTAAGTGCCATAAAGTAGTGGATGCTACCAAGTGTCACTCTCCTAGCCCCTCCTTACTCCATCCCCCAAAAAAGTGGAAGACGCCACATCCCCCTAGCAGGAGATGCGAAAGATGCCACGTATCTTCCCAGAAGCAGCAGAGGTCACCACGTGTCGATGCTTGAGAGATCATCTTCGAGTTTCATTGCTAAATAAATATTGTGGTGTACCTCGGGTGTTACTTCAAAGGTTTGCGGAAACTGCCAAGTGTCACTATCTGTAAGAGCCCGATATATGCCCGGAGTGATACTACAACATTGCCAAAGAGAAGCGGAGAGAGTTGTGTGTCTTTGATAAATCCGGTGGAAGGTGCCAAGTGTCATTTTCCAATGCCTTCTAAGTAATAAGAGAATTTTCAAGAAATTGACTAAGTTTCCTCTCCCATTTCAACATAACAGAGTGTTTCGTGTATCTGTCATCGTAAAGCGAAATGGAGGGAAAATTGGTTGGAGTTAATTCGAGTAGATGGAACAGTTCATCGAGTAGATTTTTGGAGCCCCCAAAGCATTGAAGGTGCCATCTGTTTGTCCTCGAGGGAGTGAAGGATAGATAATTGCGTGGGAAAGAAAGTGATGTAAGGAGACATCCAAGGCTATATAAGAGGAATTGTAAAATCAAAAAGGGGGGATTTTATAGTTTTAGACTTTCTATAGTTTTTGACCAGTAATATCATTTGCTCTTGTCTCAATTTTCTTGAGTTGTAAAGTTAATGTAACTGTGCATGTTTCTATGCCTTTTATGTGGCTGAATGAATTAAGAAGATTTGAACTCCATGCCTTGGTTGGTGTTATCTGTGTCATTTGTAAAGTAGTCTGTATTATAGATTTTCTGGAGTTGTGATTAGGACTGTCATTTGCTTTTGTCTCATTTTCTTGAATCGAAAGGTTTACATAACTGTACGTGACTTTTGTGCCTCTTATGTGATTGGAAAATTCTATTCAGAAGATTGAACACTATGCCTTTGTTGACATTCTCTGTATCTCAACAAAAGAATCCCTTGTTGTGAGCCTCTATTTCGTTATTTCAATCTTTTACATTGATCATGCACTTGTCTGCTCTTAAATGTAACTGAATCCTATAATAGTTTCACTGTGCTCAAGTTAGGATTAGGATTACACTCAGGTGCATTGCCATAGTTAGGTTTCATTTTTGCATTTGCATTTTTGTTTAATCTTCTATCCCTTTTCCTCAACACTTGATACAAAAGAAGAGACTAGCTTCTATAAAATCTGGAGGTTGTTTCAAGCCACATTGTCCCACAACTTGAAACTTCCCATTGTTGATTGATTAAGATCAAGCACAATTTTAAACCATCAACAGTACCCATGACTGAGAGTACACATGGAATTGGACAAGAATTGGTTGGTTTTAGTAAATATAAATCTATGACATATCATTTAAAAGATGAAAAAGAATCTAAAAGGTGAGAGCTTGTTACAAAACACATACTTGTTTCCAAATTTATGGACAAATTTAAGGAAGAAATTGTATATGATTATGCAAGGCACACACATAGAGCTCATCGGGTAGATAAACAATTCAAGTTAGTTAAGGACACATTCCCACTTAGTATTAATTGTTTTAGGAGTTAACATTTTAGAGAATTACACATTGCAACCATAAAGAGAGGTTCAATCATAATACTACTATTCAGTACATGTTTCCCTTTTTGTGCATATAATATTTATGCATTCACCTAAAAATACAAAGCATGATCAAAAAATATTAAGGGAGTACCACTTATATGTCAGTGATGATCAAACACATTCTTTAGAGTATATGCAAGGTTGTTTTTATATGTTTTATGGCAAGTTGAGTGAAAGGAACATTACTTTCAATCAACATTATCTTTGGTCAAATAACTACATGTCACAATTTAAGAATGCATAGATGTTCTATTGGTTGAGAAGGATGCATGTGACCACTGGTGTACAACATATTTAGAATTTCACTAAATCAAGCCATGGAATAGGGGAGCATGATGGTGCAAGAGCATGTGTCAAAAGAGCACTTTCAAGAGAGGAGTTGAAGTTTGAAGAGGTCACTAATTTGACAAATGCAAAAAACATAGTTGAATGGTGTAATGAAATTATGGGCCATGGTGCTCAACAAAATTCCACTGTTAGTTGATATTCCTAGCTGATAGAGCATGAAAAATTGGCAAGGTATGAAGATTGTATGAAAGTAATAATATCAAGTGAGTTACACTCATTTTGTAGCTCAAATCCAGGTTCTTAAATGGTTCATATGAGGCACATGGCATGTTTTTGTTCTGCATGCATTGACTTTATTTAGAATGAGTGTGAGTCACAAGAATGGGTGGATGAATGGAGTTGTAGGCATCTAGTTCTAATTGACGCTTATCAAGTTCTACCAACATTACAACTTAAAAATATGACATCATCAAATGACTTTGACCATGTATTTGATCTAGTGAAACTAGGTACCATCTATGTAACATGTGTTTTATGTACTAAATTTGGTAAATATATCAATAGATCATGTTCATAAATCATGTTTTGTTTTACGATATAGGGCATGTTTATGCAATTATTACAGATGAGGATAACAAGGAGGGGACAAACTACTACTTGTATTTTTGTGATACAAGGCATGTTTATGCTATTATTATAGATGAGGCTATTAGGAGGGGATAAAATACTACTTGTGCTAGTGTGTAGAGGAAAACCAAAAAATGAATTTTATAGTCATATATGGGGAATCATTCACTATCCCATTGGGTCTATGGTAGTTAATGTAACTTGGCTTCGACATTATCCTATCAAAAATTTAAATGTATGGTTGTTTGAAGACTACGAAGTGCATAGGAAGATACTCCACTATTCAAATTTGGTTCTTAAAATAAATGTTTAGTTGCATAAATATCAGGTAAGGCCATTAAAAATGACTCTATGGAAGGTTTGTGAATTTGATCATGAATCAATTATTGCTACTATAAATAATAGTGCCAATCCTAGTGGTTCTTTAGATTAAAATCCCAAGACATGTCAACTTCTCAAATGTAAATGTGTTTAATTTTATCAAATTTTATTTATTTATTAGGTATTACACATAAATTTCAATTTAATTGCATATTAATTTTTTTTATAAAAAAGTTAATGGTTCCAAATTAGCTTCCACCTTCACGTGGTTGGCACCGTTATTAGAGAATTCCATGTTCTCAAGGTTAAGAGAAGCTTGTGATTCATGTGGATGATTCCACCTTCACGTGGTTGGCACTATTATTGGATAAACATATTAAATCTAGGGACAAGTGGTATTGAGGCTTGAACGGGTGCTCCGTCTCCTAATCGAGTGTACTTAGATGCCAGGAAAGTTACATTTTAGGACTAATAATTGAATCCTCTACCATGATTTCATTGATGTTTTAAAATCTGAGATATTTGGGATGAAAGTAGAAGAATTAAACATGCACGTGATGGTTATTTTGGTTTGTGGATATGACTTAAATTTTTTATTTTACGGTTATCTAAAGTTTGCCTAAAAAACACTAGTTTTGCCTTATAGGGACAAGTGGTCATGAGGCCAAAATGGATGCTTTGTATCCTAATTGAGCATAATCAGATGCTAGGAATGTGGTCTTAGAGGTTAATCCCTACTACTGACATTTTGATGATTTCAAATTTCACTCATGAGCCCCTAGAGATAGAGATCTTGTACTATGGATCGCATCTTACATATAGGGACAAGTGGCCTTGAGGTCAAAATGGGTGCTCTATCTCCTAATCGAGCATAGTCAAATGCAAAGTAGGTAGTCTTAGAGGTTAATCCACACCCCTAACATGGTGGTGATGTTATTTTTCACCCATGATCCCCCATAGATAGAGATCTTGCATTGTGGCTTGCATCTTGCATCTAGGGACAAGTGGTCTTGAGGTTGAAATAGGTGTTCCATTTCCTAATCAGGCATATTTGGATGCCAAGAATGGGGTACTAGAGTTTAATAACCACCCTCGATATGGTAGGGATTTCAATTTTTACCCATGAGCCCCCAAAGATATAGATCTCACATTATGGCTTGTATCTTGACAACATTTCTTGTCAATGTTGCTCGAGGCCAGAATTATTGCAAAAAAGGGTATCCACATGGACTCAAAGGCCATGGATATGGGAATTCATGTAAATTTCACATCATAAAGTGTTACAAGTGATGGATTTCTAATCAAAGGTCCTAGAAGTGGAAATGTCTATTGTAGGCAAATAATTTGTCTCTTAACTACATGAAAGTTACATTTTAGGATTGAACATTAAATCCTCTGCCACAAGTTCCTTAATGCTTTGAAATCCAAGATATTCAAGGTTAAATTATAGTAATTTAACATGCATGTGATGTTTCTTTTGGTTCATGGATGCACCTAATGATTTATGTTTTATGGTTGTCCAAAGTTTGCCTAAAAACATCAGTTTTGCCTTATAGGGACAAGTGGTCTTAAGGTTGAAATAGGTGTTATGTCTCCTAAAAAAGCATACTCAAATGATATTAATGTAGTAATACAGGTTAATCCACATCCTTGACATAGTGGAGATGTTAGTTTTCACCCACGATCCCCTAGAGATAGATATCTTGCATTGTTACTTGCATCTTGCATCTAGGGAAATATCATCTTGAGGCCAAAATAGGTTCTTCAACTGCTAACTAGGTGTAATTGAATGCCAATAATTTGGTCATAGGAGTTAATAACCATCTTGGACATGGTGGTGATGTAATTTTTTAACCACAAGGCCCTGGAGACAAAAAACAAATTTTTTATTAATAGTTTGCCATGGTAGCAGGGTTCTGTGTATGAGGAAACTTGCTTTTCTTACAACCAAAAGGGATATATTGGTTAGATTTTTTATATTAATATTTTCCTTTCCTACATAAATATCAATCAATTCAATTTAAGGATAATTTTCACTTATTTCAAGGTCTAAGTAGTTTAAACCTTCGAGCAACCCTATTTTGTGCATTCATAGTCATTTGCAGGCACTTAGAGAATATTATTTTGTTCAAGAAGTAATAGTCTAAAAGTATGAGTATAATAGTATATAATTATAAATATAACCATTTTTATTTAAATTTATCACATAAGGATAACTATAATAGTCCGTTCATGCCTTGTGATAGACCTCACATGTAGTGAAAACCACCTTTATATTGAAGCATGTGCAAAAACAATTTGTGCCCCTCCTCATTACACTTTATGCACCAAAGGTATTTTAGTGTTTTTTTCAAGCCATTAATTGATTTTCTATCCCAAAACATTTTATTTTTGACAATATTCCCCTCTATCCTTGGTGCAACCTCAAGAGCTTCAGGTGCATCCAAATATGTCTTTGATGCATGACTTTTCTTAAAGAGGGCTAAGAGTTCTCAAAAAAACCACATAATGGCTAAAATTATCAAAAATAGATATTAGAATAGAAACATATTATTTACAAATATATATCCCACCACCTTGCTAGTTCTACTTAATGCAATAACATAGACAAAAATGGAAAAAAATAGAAATTTTTAGAGCAAAGCTCAAAACACATACTTATAAGATATGATATATATAATGGATTTTACATAATTATAATCACATTAAATTTTGTATGCACTCCATATATTTAAAAACAAACCAAACAAAACCATAACAAAAAAATAGCTGTATCTACTTCACAAAATATATTCTATGATCACTGCAAGGTAGATTTTTAATGCTCAACAAAAGTTTAAGGCATACAATGATGTGGACATGTAATATAATATGTAATAAATTAAAACAAAATCCAAAAAATTAAATCAATGAGAATATTTATAAAGTGAAATTTTGAACAATATATAATGTCTATAATATCCATAAAATCCATATAAAGGTGTATAAAATATGAACACAAGTGATACAATATCCTTGGTCAATTCTGTATAGGTATATAATAACAAAAAAAATATACATCAGCCATATAGGCATATGATAAAATGTCATAAGACATTATCCTAACCACAAAAATTCATCACTCTCTTTTCCTTTCTTGTGGAAGCCTCTCCCTTGGATGCCTTGCTCACAGTTGGAGGTATCATATTTGGCTGACGACGAGTCTTCCTCCACTCAAAACTCACTTGTAGATCCAACTGTTCATATGCAAATATTGTCATCAAATTCACATGTACTGGATCAAGATACTTAAAAAATTAACAATTTAAGTTTTTAAAATGATACAAAAATATTTAATATGTGCACTTACCACAAGCTGGCATAGTCATACTCAATTTTGGACTGATGCTCAATAGGGTCAATGATCAATTCATGCTAGCAAATGGAAGTGTGAAATGAATCACCAATAGGAGCCAATGATGTGCTCATGATAATGGAAGGGATAGCTCCCTACAAACACACACACACACACACACACACACACACACACACACACACACACACACACACACACACACACACACACACACACACACACACACACACACACACACACACACACACATCATTTCAAAATTAGCTCATAAAAATTTAAACCAACTGACTAAATCACTAAAATATGATAAAAAATTTACAAATTAAATTGTCAACTTTACCACATCATACCTGCTAATCATTTCAACAGGACTACAAGACTTCGTCGGAGGAGTCTGTATAGACAATCATTTCATGCGTCAGTTATTTGTACAAGTACAAAGGACAATTATAAAATACATCCATATTTACACTTAAATATTACAATAACTCTCATGTACCTTAGTGAGTTACTGTGTGGATGAAATCACAATAATAGAACCTATGTTTGCTCCCTCCCAAATAGATGACAAAATGTCTAGTGTGGTCATCAACTTAACATACAAAATATCATTGTTAGTCACTTCAACATATATATACAAAAATATACATGTACAATGAATGATAAAATTAATTAATTCTTAAAAATCACCTCCGTATAGGTATACAAAAGCATAGTAGCAATAAACACACATGCTGGTGTGGCATCCAAAATCTTATTGCAACATAAAAAATTCATATACATTATTGAGATTTCTACATGGAAATTAATTATTACCTTTTAAATTGTACAAATATTTGAAATTCAACAAGTCCAATAATTTTTTACAAGTAAAATATTAAAGCTACCTAAGAAGTTGTAGCCAAGGTGTCCAGATCAAATGTAGACAACTGAAACATAGTGAGGTCAACATCATCTAGGCCCATGAAAATACCACCATGAATGGGTTTCATGATATCCTTCTCCTCAGGTCTAGTACATATAATATGACATGATCTGTAATAGTGAGCTCATTGGGTAACAACACTAAATGAAGCTTTATCATATCCACCCTTTCCAGTAAGAGTATGACAAATTTGGCTTGTATG
The DNA here is from genome assembly GCA_037957365.1 of Torreya grandis. Lineage (NCBI taxonomy): Eukaryota > Viridiplantae > Streptophyta > Pinopsida > Cupressales > Taxaceae > Torreya > Torreya grandis. Next base: position 247,910 of record JARHVA010002067.1, read on the forward strand.
GTGAATAAAGGTGTCAGTAAGCACCATAAGTGCATGTGAAGTATCAATCTATATAGTCTTCTTAACTGTAGAGGGTAGGGTCTTATGAGGATGTGGTTTGCTAATATACACTCTCATAGGCTAATTAATTGCATGATGTGCACCTGGCCTATCCTGTGTAGAGCCCTTTCCTCTGTCAAAAAACTTCAATAAATCAACATAGTTTGAAATTTGATTCAACACAAACTCACAATGTAATTATCTCCAAAATATATCAAGACCTCATTATTGTTGCAAAGTGGGTGATCAAAGACCATCTACCATCGGTCCTAAAAATTCATTTTGATTAAATGGTGAGTGCACTAGTGGATTGAAATCTATTTGGCCATCACATCTAGTAGTGCACCATTTTTACCATCAATGATTAAGGCACAAATTTGGGCTTTGGTTATATTTTTATCTTTCACAGTGGCTATAGATAATTTGTTGGAATAGTATGCCCTACATCTATTTCAATAGTCATCCCACCTATCAATTTGACCTATTAATGACTCAACTTCACCTAATAATGTTTGTATTATGTTTGTCAAAGAAATTTGGTGGAGGTGTTTTGCATGGGGATCCCTCAATGTCATAATTAAATTCTCAAGTTTGATCTTATTTTTAATGATATGGGTTGCTAAATTTTCTTGACTAACTTGGGAGGATTGAGGAACTAGATGAGGGTTAGGAGGGTTTTATGGGTGACGAGGGATATGAGGGTTTTGTGGGTGAGGGGGTATAGGAGGGTCAGGGTGTTGTTTAATGCCACTTGCCTTTACATGTGCTAAAAAACAAAAAAGATTATATAATTTCAAAAAAAAATACAATAAAATTAACTAATTTTATTTTTAAATTCAATAAAATACATTTGCAGTAAACCTCTCTTTCGGTATGCCATTGTCAAATTCGGGTTGCCAGAGTGCTTGTTGCTTCCCCTAGTTACACGCATTTTCTCTTCTCCTCTTCTACTCATGGTTTTCATCAATGCCAAATGAATGACATCGATTATTTTTTATTTTCTTTTAAAATGACATAACTACATATGTAGTTCTATAATTTAAAACCACGTACATTGTCACATTGCGTACATAGTTTATATGTATAAAATTATATATGCAATTTTGACTCAATGATCATCGAGCATATGGCATAAAACTGTGTATGTGGTTTTAAAAACTACATACACAATGTTTAATAACCGCATATACAGTTCTATTTTTTTGAAAAAAAGTCCACTTTTAGGCCCCTCATCTTCGTACACTTAACCACATGAAGTTGTTAAACTAATATTTGATGAAATTACTTTAAATTATGATCATAAAATCAAAAGCCTGTAGAAATAATTCAAAACTTGTGTTATTGAATCAAGAAAGATTAATTTTGAGCTGACTCAAGATCATAAGTCTAAGTAGCTAATGAAAGAAATACAAAAGAGGAGTAAGTTATATGAGCATAGAGGAAACAATATCAACTTTAAGAAGAAATGCCCTGTATGGCAAATGATGGTGTTTTCAATTCATTTAACACTAAATTTGTGGATAAGATGTATATTGAAAATTATATTATAGATGATTCATGTCATGATGAAAAACTCAAGACATTTCCCTTCTTTTGCATTCTTATTAATGCATTTCCTACATATAGATATCAAGAGATGACAACACGGAAGAAAGAATATATTTTGAAAATTGAAAAATTGATAAGAGGATAGCTATATCCCAACAAGACATTGAAGTTTTATAGTTTTAAAATCCATAAACAATAAATTTGAAGATTTTAAAGCACTAGGAAGCTAACAGGAAAATATTAATCTATTAGAAGAAGTATCTAAATATTTTCAATACCATGAAGCTTTTGTTCCAATTCAATTCCTAGAAGCTTTTGAAGAAGACTTCCATTTTAAGTAACCAATTGTTTATCATTCCTCAAATATATTTTGGAGAGAATTTAAATACTAGGGTATTCAAAGAAATGGATATGTCATTCTCTATAGCTTCATCTTAGCCTTTGATAGAGTTCTACGAAGATATTGTTTGCAAGAAGGACATTATCTATCATGAAAAAAATGATCTTGTGTTCATTGAATTTGTTAGTCATGAAGTAGATGTGTAAATAAAATAGGAAGATCTTATTATTGAGTGTGATGGCTTGGTTTTTTCTAAAAAATAAAATACTCTTGCATTAAAAAAAACATTTTTTACCCACTATTTCAAATAAAATTTTGATAGTCTAGATCAAGAGAAGGAAATCATTTAAGACCCTACTACAAGTTTGTATTTGACTTATTTCAAAGAGCGTGCTTAGAACCATGGGAATCATAAGTTACACACTATTGAAAATGAGATGTGTAATGACTTCAATCACAAACACGTTGAACTTGTTAAAGTGCTAAGTATGAATACAAGAGGAGATAATGAGATGTACCATGTGGATTTTGAAGATGATAGATAAGAATTTACCTTTTCTCTTTGGAAAGAAGAAAATAATAATCTTAAATCTTACTATCAAAATACCCTTGTTGCATTAAACTCAAATAGTCAACCATGAGAATCATTCAAGTACAAGAAATTGAATCAATAGATATGTTGAAGGGTAGTGAAGAAGAAAGTGATGCAAACAAAATTGTCAATGTCCTTTTTCTAATCTTAGATGATCAAGTGAATGTAGATGCCTTATCAGTGATGATGATGGATCATAAGTAGTGATTCAAAACATTGATAAAAAATTCATACACTTTTTTAAATTTTTTTAATTTATAATATATTATAGATTATGAAAACATAAAATCTATGAAATTCTATTTTATCATAAATTTCTAAAAATATGTGCCGTCATTGAGAGCTTTCTAGAGGCTTATATAAAAATAATACTTTTGATGCTTTGAAATTGGATATTTATAAGGCGATGGATTAAATAGATGAGATAAACTTGCTTATGGATGAATAAAAGAAGTAGCTTAAGTACCATTTCAGACACTATGCATACACAATAACCTAGGAAACCTCTAGAAGTTATCCTTGAATGAAAAATGCAAAAGTGTGCATAAAGGTGTGAAATAATCAAATGATCTAATTTGATCTGCACATGGAAAATATAGTGTAAAACAAGGATTTTTAGCAAAGGGACATGAGCTTAAATTAATTAACCTGTGATTATACTCACATAAAAGTGGAGAATGAAATGTCATAATTTTAATGATAATGAAATTAAGTGCAGTAAAATTGTAATGGTGGAGTTTGATTTGATGTTTGGAAAGTTAATAAGTTAAATGGAACAGAATGTAACTTGTTAAATATGTGAATGGATTCAACAAAGTGAAGGAGGTGACTTGTATGTATTATGATGTGAAGCACTAGAATTTCATGTGCAAGTGTCGAGTGAGGCACATTAAATACATAGAATGCACAAAGAATAATAAACTTGCCAAAACGAGCTTATAACATGAATAATTGGAAACCCTACATGATGAAGATAACGTGGCAACCATGGATATGGTGGGCCCATAGATGGTTGACCATCTTGTCTTGGTCATGCTAGTCACTTTGAAAAAGTTATATTAGTTATTGTCCACAAGTGAAAGTTATGTTGAGAGGGGTGTATGTGATGTTTTGATGATAGGGAGAGAGGTTTATAAAAAGAAATATTGTAAATTGAAAGTTGTATTTTACTTTAAATTTATGATCATTAATTTTGTTTTATTTTTTATACATATAATATTAAATAGTAATAATTTGATATTTTTAATATAGGAAATGGGGGGAAATGAGGTGATGTGTTCCTTCATATAGTGTAGGAATGAGTTGTGTCGGGTGGAGATATTTTGTTTCATGGTGAGCTTGAGTCCAATGGTGAAGTTATGGGGAAAGGCAAACCATATAGATCGTAAAATCAAGATAAAATTTCAAGGTGGGGGTGGCGATAGTGACAGACGATGATAAAGCATTTCAGGTTATGAATTCAAAAACATCTAGCTAGAAACACATGCAAAGTTTAGTAACATGTCACATATGTCAATGCAATATGTAGCTTCCACTTCCACCAAATTGTTTTAGTTATCAAAATACATGATTGAAATGAGCGTCATCTCAATGTACATAAATGTCTCTTTGAAGTATTTTGTCAATTATATAGTCTCTCAATTAATATATTAATATAATAATATGACGTTTTTGATGGAGGTGACAGGGAAAAATGACGTGATGTGTTCCTTCATATAGTGTGGGAATGAGTTGTGTTGGGTGGAGACATTTCATTTCATGATAATCTTGAGCAATGGTAAAGTGGTAGGGAGAGAAAAAGCCATACAAAACATGAAAGTAGTGAAAGAATTCAAGGTGAGGTGGGTGGTGATGGTGAGGGATGATGATAGGGTATTTTAGGGAATGGAATCAAATATGTCCAACTAGACACACACAAATTTAAATGACATGTCACATATGTCAATGCAATATGTAGCTTCCATCAAACTATTTTAGTTATTAATTTCATGACTGAAACAAGTATCATCTAGATAAACACATCTGTTTGAGGTATTTTTTCAACCATATATTGTCATGACCAATGATTGTTTGAGAGTGTTTTTTTTGGGCAAAAGTTTCAAAAATTATTTGTAAATTCCTCTTTGTTTAGATTGTACATGATTGCATTGCAAGGGATTTGGCTTTATATTTTGGTAAAATGATATTTTTTAATGTAAATATGTGTAAAACAATGTACTACTATGATTTAATGAGGGAAGTATCTATGAGTAATATTCTTAATTGCTATTATAAATATTATTATTATTTTGTGTGGCTTTAATTTTCTTAGATTCCATACAAACATAGTTATTTTAAATAGAATACAAAATATAGACACTGCCACATGTACTTCAATTATCCTACATTTGATGATTGTTTCCTCTCATCAATGAATGTCATTCTTGTCATCCCAAGACTCCAATCCAATCCTAACTTGATGCATGATGACATTCATTAGCTTAAATTTAACTGCCCGTTGAATTGTCATACTTTTATATTAATGAAAATAATTATATAATAATATACATATAATATAATACACATTGAATAAATAATACATATTATATAATAATAAATATGAATAATAATAATGTAATGTAATATTATATAAGTAATATAATATATAATCATAATATATTAATGTAATTAAGCTCATGAAACATGAGAATATAATATAATATTATTAGTTATAATATTATACTTTATTAATATCATATAATATATACTATAACTATATATTAATATTATATAATAGTATTATATTTAAATATTAAATAATAATAATAACTTATTAAAGTATTTTTTTGATAGATGATGTGAGGGTTGGGGGGTCCCTCTCCCTTTTATTAAATGAAACAAAAAATATATTACAAAAAAGTGGGTAAAACCCTCAAGATAACCCTTCCAAGGAAGGAACAAAGACGATCAAAACAAGCCACAAAGGGCCACCAAACCAGTTAGAAAAAATAAAAAATCCCTGAAGGGTGACCACGAAGAGAAAACAAAAGTGAAGAGAAAAGGGGCTAAACCCTAGTTAGAAACCAATTGTGGCTTCAACAATGTCACTGCCACCATAAATGGTGGGGCCACCAACTACCACCAATATAAAGGAAACATCTTGGTTACCACATCCTTCTAGAGACTCATCCACCTCAACTATGCTCCCACTCAGTGCATCCCCAACACCTCCCACATTCAGGGTGGTCATCTTCTAATGGCGAAGCCTTGGCCTGCCAACCTTGTACTTTAAAAAGAATCCTCCCAAGCTTGGAGAAACATTCTTACCATCCAAATGAGTCCTTAATTACATAGTAATCACCTTGTAGGGTGTTTTAAAACTAACTTTTGCTCCTAAAGGGGGGCCTTATTGAAGGGGTCCCCCAAAAATATTGAAAAGGGATTTGACTGCTATAACCACCTTGGGAGAGGTTCTCTATCTTAGGGTTGACATAACTAAATCCAATTATGGAATAAAATGCTCCTCTAGGCCAGGGTGCTTCAAACATGATTGCACATGTTCAAGGTGCTTAGCCACTACATAGAGCTCTGCTTCTAACTCATGAAATGCTCACAAAAGAATCAATCCTAGCTTGTTGTGAGTAGAGAAGGGGAGTGAGTGTTGTCCCCCATAAGTAAGAGCCTCCACTACTTCCTCCAAACTAACCCTAATAGTTGGGCACATGATTTTGATAGCAACCACCATAGTTTGTTGCTTATATTTTGAGAAGAGGAGGAAATTACCAATGAAAATAAATGTTAGTAATGAGTTTACCTTCACCCTGCCAACTATCTATAGCACCACCTAACCAATAATTCTCTGATGGATTTTAAGATATTTCCTAATTGGATGAGGAAAATTCATTTGAATCATGAGTCAGAAACATGCTTGTTAAACACCACTTCCCTCTTAGATGCTTTTACATGTAATAGAGGTTTATTAAGTGTCACTTGAAACATAAGGTCCATGGAAATAGAGAGAACCAAAGTAGAGCCAAATAGGGCATCAAGAACAAGGGCATGGAAGAGAGATCGAACGTGTAGTGTATGCACCCTTCACCATATACACATTCAATAAAAAGGTGGTGGGAGAGTGTCACACATGTGGTGCAGATCTCCCAAAATCAATGCAAGCTAATGATGGGTGGCATGCCCATCATAAAGGGTAACACCTCCTAATTTACTCCAAAATTATGCCATTCCTTCAAATGCCCCAACTACTAATATCATTATCCATGATTAATTTATCATGTTGATTGACTCCCTTATTGGCCAATATGTCTGCTGTGGAATTTACTTCACATAAGTAATGGGATACTTACCAAAGAAGCTTAGGTTGTCTAATAGTCCCCAACTGTAGTTAAGAATGTTCTAAGATCTTGCTTTCTAATTCTTTAAGTCTTGAATAATCACTATGGAATCACCTTCAATGATAACTCACTTGATCCCATAATGGAATAATAACTCTAGGCCCAAGATAAGGGCTTCCACCTCGACCTCATTATTGGTTCCATCAACCAGTCTCTTTGAGGCATATTGAACGAGTGATCATGCATAATCCTAGATCATGCATCCTATTCCATATGCCCTAGGATTTCCCCTGGCTATTCCATCAAAATTCAATTTGAAAAAGTTAAGGGGGAAGGCACCCAATCCATTTTGCCTTCACATCTTAAAGCTTTCGACAATACCGTCGACCCATTAATGGGGACTTATTAAAGTATATTTTATTAGAATTAAATAATATATATTTATATATAATAATAAATTTATAATAATTATATAAAAATTATAAAAAGCATATTATAATAGTATTATAGAAGACAACCCTAATAATAATAATGCTCTATCTCATACTAAAATATTCAAAAAATGTTTAGACACTAAAAATTTCCTTGGATAGATAATCACTGATAAATTTAGGAGTGAGCAACATCCTTTGCCCTTACACAATAACCAATCCAACATCTACATCAGTTAAGAAGCTATTTAATAGCCTAATAATTATTGATGGGGCTTCTCTTCCATTGTGCAATGTTGAATGCCATCTATATAGAGATTGCATATTATTTAAATATGAATCACATAAACACCTTCATTGGGTAGGATTCTCCTTTCACTTTATTTTGAGATATCCCTTCATCATGTCCACACTATTATCATCTCCACTCAAGCATGGTGAGACTGTCACCAATGAACAAGTTATCACTAATATTACTTTATACTAATGGGTATGCATATAATATGTATATGTGATATTACTTTATATCGACAATCATGCATTATACTAAACATCATTTGGATAATGACTCAAAGTATACACAAATAAAATTCCACCAGAAATTAATATTTCAACTTAATAGAATTATATCTTACATATAATATTAAATATGTCGAGAAGCATTCTACAATGGCAGTAGGGGGAGAAGATTCTAATGTAGTGCCTATGTTGGGGAAAACCTGACTGACATATTAAAAATAAAGATATAAGATATTTATATATAAAATAACCAAACACAAAATAAAGAACATAATATTTGAATATAAACAAAGAGTGCAAGAGCAAAGAAGAATTACATACATTAATTACAAGAGGAAAATTGAAATTAAGAATTAAAGATATTTGCATTTGTCATTAATATATTTTTATATTTAATAATTATATAACAAATGTTTTATTATTTTATATTTCATTGGTTTCCACCCTGTCATGTATTCAACTTATACATCTTTTGTCTAGCAAAAATTATTATATGTCTATCTAATTAGGTTAAGAACCCTTATGCAATAGAATCCCTCATTGCTCACACCTTCTCCTAAGATGCATTATTCTCTTATCTAAATATGTCTTATCTAAGTAATTCCACCCCTCACCATCATTTATTTTTATACTATTGAGGCCATTATTCCATCACTACCATGCCAACCCTCCATTTCCTTTATTGTGCTGCTTCAAACCCACCTCCCACAATTTTTTATCTATTAAAAATTCATCCTTAACTCAGGTTGTATATATTTCCATAGTGTTGTATACAATGATGATGGATATAGGGAGAAACAATTGAATGCCAATATACAAACCTTAAATCCTTCAATAAATAACAATAATTGTTTTTTATTTTCATGTTTTTATGAATTAATTTTTCTTCCTTATTTATCTAAGCAGAGCCACACAAATTATTACATGTCTATCTAATTAGTCCTTGAATGAAATGAAATGAAAGATTTTAATAATGTCCATGAGACCAAGCAGTCTATGGGACCGAGAGATGCATTAAAGTTGTTTGTGATATCACAACTTCTTGATACAAGGGCTTCCCTACTACTATTACAAAATTTACAATCCCTTCTCGATGCTAATTCTTATACTATGGATCTTGATTAGAAAAATTATTATATTGTTTAACCTTTCCTCTTCAAACAAGTTAGTTAAGTTGTAAGCCCTTAAGTTGTCTTTGTACTTGATACATATGTCACTATAAGTTTCACACTCCATAATGAAGTGCAATTCTATCTCCACTATTCCCTTATCACAAAATAAACATGCTCTTGTTTCCCATTCTTCCTTGGGTACTATCCACTTGCCAGTTTCACATTTAAGATGATGTGAGCTAGTATTTAACTGTGTAATGAAAATATTTTCTTTCCATTTGATTTCTACCCCTATGTATGTCTTTTTTCCATGTTCCCATGTGGGGTTAAACTTATTGATGTAGTAAAATTTCTTTCATCCCATCTGATTTGTCCACATGGTTGTTCTAAATTTCTCTCTCAAATACTTTTTTATTTCCTCTTTGGTGTTTAGGAATTCTTGCATGTTGATGTCCCATTTACTCATCCATTTGTTATTTTTTTCATCACATTTTTTTCTTCTACTTATCTTGGCTTCTATTACCATTTTGGGCCATCGATGGCTCTCCATACTTTATGTCCTTTTTAAATAACTTAATGTCCAAGTCATTGATAATGCTTATAATAGAAAGGTACCTATTTTGGCTAATATAATCTCATATGGAACTAATGTTTTAACTTTAAGGCTCATTATGATTAAATGCTTTTGTATTCTCTCTATCGAGCTCCAATTTAGGTTAGAAACATTGCTTCCCCAAACTTCACATCCTATAGGACCATTAGTGTGACAAGTAGGTTGAACAAGGTTCTTTTAGTTTTATAATCCCATACTTATACATTCCCACATCTATTTTGTAGTGAGTATAAGGCCTTTAACCCTCCTTGAATTCTATTTGCCCTATATATTTCCCAACTAAGCTTGTTGTGAAAATCAATCCCAATATATTTGTATTATTCCACTATTTATAATGGATTTTATTTGAAAAGGAACTTAGTTTGTTTCTTTTTTATTTGTAGAGAAAATATCATAAATTTTATCTTGCTACTATTCAATTGCATTCCCACCTCTTCATAGAAGCTCTCTAAAGATTTCAAATGTTCTCTCAAATTATGGGCTATTTTACAATTAGAATGAGATCATCTACATATAAAATTAATTTACAACATAATTAGCTAGGTGGATGCCCCCTCCACAAGAATTATTTATCCACTCTCTAGTTTATCGATGTATAACCCAAATAATGTTTGAGATAGAGGACATCCTTGTTTAACTCCAATGTCACTTCCAAAGCATTCTGACATACCTTCACTTATTCTTATTTTGGCCCTGACTTGCTCATAGAGTCTATGCACTACCACTATATATTCATCTAGAACTTTAAGCTCCTACATTTTGCTCCAATGTTTATCTCTAGGGACCATTAAATGTATTTTTAAATTCAAAAAATCAGAAAAAATATTCTTCTCCATGAGTATCCCATACTTTTTCAATCAAGTATCTAAGAGTGATGCAATGATTGACAGTGGAGTGTTTTGGCCTAAACCCTACTTGTCCTTTTGATATTTTACCCCATTTTTATACCCAATTTCTAATTTTGTGATCTATTAATCTAAAAAATAACTTTTCAAGGAGGGGATTCACCATAATAGTTAGATAATTAGATGGATTATTAATATCCCCACTTTTATAGAGAGGGATAATGACACTAGTCATCCAATCTACCAGATTGCCTTCCTATAAAATGCCATTGAATATTATTTTGATGTGTGGTGCAAGGGTTTCTAAGCCCCAATTTAAATATTCAACTTGTAACCCATCTATGTCTTGTGCCTTACCCCATGCTAGCCTCTTTATGCCTTGAGTGATATCCTTCATATAAAAACTTAGTCATTGTGTCAATTTCCAGAGGGTTATTTTTATCTTGAACTCTTTCATAGAGTAGTTTTATGTATTATAGTGATTAGGTATCTGTAATATTTTTCTTTTCTAGTTTTCTCTTTCATTGTAGTTCTCTCCAAAAACCTTTGGGATTATGCCTTCCAAGGGAAATTAATTCTTTTCTCCTTGTAGTCATGTAGCTTTCTTTTTTGGATTGGATGACTCTTTCATAAGCCTTTTTGTTTTCTTTGGTTATTCCAAGTCTTCTCAAAGTTCTCTTTGTTGCCTTACACTCTTCATCATACCATGAATTCATTGGAAAACTACTTGCATTTCCACTTTTAGGTCTATTTCTCTTGCATGCATTTAGGTAATTTTAAATTAAAGAAATCAACATATTACTATTTACTGGATAATTGTTTATAACTAGAGTATTATGCTTTATTTCTTGAAAGTGTTGTTGAAAATGATGCTCAAGGGTTGATTTTAAGAGTTCTCAGTTCTCTTGAGTCATGAGGATTATACCTTGAATATGTCTTTTCCCTTTCTTATGGTGGTCTTTCCCTCCATATTGATGATTTGTGTGCATATTGAATTTTACATATATTGGATTTTAGTTTGATTTCATCTCTATAGGGCAGTCTCCATATTCGACCTTCATCAATCTCAAGATAGACATTTGTGAACAAAATAACATAATCTACCATGATTTGACTGCTATACGTTTTTTGAGTGATCTTCCCTAGATTTGGTCATGCTCTCATGCCATTGCAAATAACCATGTCATACAAACTACACAATCTTAATAGTTTTGCTCCATAATATGTAATTGACCCCTTTCCATCTTGTGAATTCTTTTCCTAATGTTGTCCTTATTCTTATTCTAACCATAATATATTATTTCTCACTCCATTTCTCAAATTGAGAGCTTGGTTTGTTGTTGTCCATGCATTGAAGTTTCCCATGACCAAGACTTATCCTGAGTTGTTGAAAGCCAAAATGTCACTTTTAATGATGCATAGGGGTCTTCATAATCTAACTTCATTTTTATTATATTTTTTGAGCCTCTCGGTGCAAAATATAAAGCAATAATCCTAATTTTTAACTTGATTTTTATTATTTTCAGCCATATATACTATTTATTTAGGTCCTCTTTCTCTACTTTTATAACTCCACACCATGTTTATTTGATTAGTACCATAACTCCTCCATGTCCTTTTCCACTTCATTCTTTTCATTCCAAATTGATATTTTATTATATCCTTCAAAATATGTAACTTTGCATCCTTCATGTTCATGAGTCTCAGTGAGAATGATAATGTCATTTCCCTTTGCTATGGGCCTCAACCCATGACCTCTTCTCTAAGGGTATCCTCTATAGTTCCAACTTACTAAGGTTAAGTGTTCTTGGGGGCCCCTAAGTCCCTATTTATTATGTGTATTTTGGTGGATGATTTTATCTCTTCCATTCTATAACCATGCCCATTTCCCTACATCCCTCATTGCTTTCACTTTCTCCCATTCTTTCCTTCTTTTTTCTTGTTGCATGGGGCTTAGATCCTCATCTAGGTAGATGTGTGTCCCTCTAAGAGACCTTATATTCCTTAATATCTTGTTCTTGTCTTTCATGTTTGTCATGAGGACTCTTACATGTCTGTCCTTTCTTCCTCCTTTCAGTTTTCCCATTATATTTGCCTAAAGAATAGAGTCGATACGAAGTAGCTAGTTTTCCATGAAGTCTCTTGCTAATTTATTAGTATTTTCATTCTCACTGTACTATTTCAATCCTTTAATAATTATGTTTTCATCCCTCTCATGTCTATCATGTTCTTATATTATTTGCATTCTAACCTATTTTTCTATTATCTCCCTCTATTTGTCTGAAAGTCCTCTTACTATTTGAGCCCAAGACTTGGCCTCCTCATGTTGGACTCCCAAGTCACTTTATTTTAATTATGTATTTACAATTTATGATTGGGGATTTTTATATATGGTGCATTCCTTCCTTATTTCCATTTTGGATTATTTTACTCTAATGTTTTCAAATGATTTAGAGCTTGTTTTATAGCCATCAACTCTTGTTTCCCTATTTCTATGTTGTTTTGTAAGTTGATTACTTGCTCCTTGAAAATTTTATCTTACAATTTTCTAATTAGTGTCTATAACCTATTTTGTAAATTTGTCCTCTAATTATTTATTTGCTTTTAAGTCTTTGAGCCTCCTTTTCATGTTCATTAATTCATTAACATATAGCTCAGGTGACCAATTTATTCGAGGCTGCAAAGAGTTGAAATTTGACATTTGACTAGTAGCCCTAAAAAAGTTTCCCACCATTTTTTAAAAATTTCCATTCAAATCATGTATTAACATGCATACTCTTAACTTTAAGGGAACCATCAGATTCCAACTAGATGCTCCAATTTACAATAAACCACAACATTACATATTCTATTTTTAATTTACATTTTACATATACCAAAAATATATGTAAGAATATAATAATTTATATTTTGAGTTATTAAATAATTTTAAATATATTGATGTTAAAATTAATTTAACACATTAAATTTATATTAAAATGAATCTATATTAATATATAAAATAAAAATTAATTTAATTGAATTTTATTAATAATTGATGTGATTTATGCTCTTAATTTAATTATCATTTCTAATAATATAATAAGGGTGGAGAGTCCCATTTTCCATGTTTCTTAGACCCTTTCTATCTATGTTTTTTTGTCTTCTTTGGACATATAATATTATTCCTATAAGATTTTTAATTTTATAAATACATATACCCCTTTTTTAACATATATATAACCTGAGTTAAAAATGAATTTTATTTTTTATTGGTTGTAATAATTTAAAGAAATTTTTATATAATTATATTAATTTTATATGTACTAAATATTATTAGAATATTTATACATTGTTTTCATAAATTGTGTAGAAATGGCTCGATCAGAATTGAATCTTGAAAATGAAGAATAACAAAAAGAAAAATAAAGACAATATCAAAGAGGAAGATAACTTCAAATGATGGATGCAAAAAGAGAGGAAGAAATAAAAATTCAAAATGATAATGATAGATAAAGATTTCAAGAAAGTAGGGCCAAATTGATAGTTGAAGAATTATAAGTAGAAAAGAGACAACATGCGGATAAGATGAAAAATTCATGCATAAACATCTTAAGATGAGCAATATGTATTAAAAATAAGATTACAAAAACAAATACATTTAAATCAATTGATTTAGGTAAAAATAAAACACAAACAAGAACTTCATCATGAATCATCTCAAAGGCACTATCATCGATCGAAAGATAATGTTGACATTAATTTTGAAGAAACAAATTCAATATCGATAAATCATGTGCTTGAAACACTAGAGAATATAACTAAAGATGTAATGGATGTCGATGTTGTAAATATTGCATAAAATATTAAACATTTTTACTTAGAATAAGAAGATGAATCTAAAATAATGATTTACAAGAAGACTTAAAATCACAACCTAAAAAAAGATGAATTCAAGATTTAGAAATTGAAGATAACAAAATATAAATAATCCCAATGGAATGCTTGGGAGAGATTTGAATACTTTTCAAATGATTTTGTGACATGGTCTAGATATTATTGGTTCACCAAACATGTGCTATATTTTTCAATAGAATTACATTAGAATGAATGTTTCTCAAACACCTAAAGGCCATGTATACAATATATGTTTAAAAGAGAGAGACTATCATCTATTTTCAACATCAAACCATATGGACCCTAGGCCACAAGTACCAGAACTTGAAAAATTAACACAAGCTGAGGAAATGTTAATAGCTCATGTCAACCCAGTCCTACAAGTGACACATGAAACTAGAGGCCAATATTAATACAAATGATATACAATAAGTTTTCCACTCAAAGTAAAAGAAATAAATATGGTTTTTCCACTTTGAATAAATTATTTTCCAATGATTATAGTTCGTAGGAAAGATCAATGTGGAAATAATTATAAATTTACAATTAATAGAGAGAAGGTATATAAGATAGTTAAATATAAAGTAGAACATGATAGGTTATATTAAAATGTTTATATTGATGAAAATTCTCTTTGTGGACTTCCACCTAAATCTAAAAAAAATGTATTTAACTAACTAAACTTTTACCATATATAGTTTGATTTTGATGCAAATGAAGTTGTATTTGTAGGTCTAGTGATGGATATGGATGAATGAAATATAATTAATCACATGACATAAATGGCCTATAAACCACCAAATTCCCCAAGAGAGATGGAATTAAACCATGCATGGATAAATAACCCTAATGCTAGAACACTAATTGATTGACCAAGGATTACAACATCACTTATCAGTGAGTATTCACATTAGGCTTAATTGATATGACATATCTAACATTATTTCCTAATGGTGATTAGATATAACCATGGTTGAGATGAGTAAATTTGCATGAATTTTTTAAACATTTATTTTTATATAGGGATCACTATTTCAGTTGACACCCATAATTTAGATATTACATAATGAACATGATCATGAGACACAATACTCAAAATTCTTTAGATTTTTTTTTTGAAAAAGATCCTTAAATATATGCCAGTCACCATAAATGAGTTATGTGAGAATATGGACAATATGCTCTTGCTACGCCCTTAACCTATATTATGTCTAAATATATGTGTGGCCGATTTATGGATTACTCAACTTCATATTATCTTGTTACATTTCTCAATGTTCTTAGTATGGTCAACATATGGAATAACCATGGCTAAGTAGAGTATATATAGGAGGCAGTGGTTAGTTTTTTATCATGATATTGTGAATTTTGTTCTTATTGAATTGTTGTGGAGGTTGGCCCCTCGAAGTGGCTCACTTATAATATTTAATTACTCTACTCTTTTATTGATTGTTGTTGTGGATTTGGTTATTTTATTCTTAATTCTGTGATATATAATTTTATTATTATGAAATCATCTAAGTAAATTCATTAAAAGTGGTATCAAAGCTTTGATTTGGGCAAGTTTTTATAGCACCATTTTTTTTAGATCTAGCATCTTAAGTAATAAAAGGCCAAAAAACATAGCTTGTGATCTAGGACAAATTGTTTTGTCACCATAGTTTTATTCATGAGATTTTTTTATTAAAAAATAAAAAAAGAGTAAAAAAATCTTGGAAAATGTTTTATCTTGTGTCAATTAGCATTCATTAGATTCATCTCTATGAGATGATTACAATGGTATATTATATTGATACACTTTTCTGGGTAGAAAATTTTCACCTTTGTGCACATTAGTAATCATTAGATTCATCTTAGTGAGACACTCATAATGGTGTATTCTACTAGTACACTTTTTTTAGAGTTTAAACCCTCTTAAGGTTTGTGCATCGCTGGTCTAAGCACTTATGGACATGGGAAAAGGAAAGAAACTCTAAAAAATAATCTCAAGTATGACACGGAGTCTGAAACTTATGATCCATGTATTTCATAGGTAGTTTAGCCACTTAATTTAGAGTTTCAAGGAAGGCATGGTGAAAAAAGTTGATTTTAATACAGTTAAAGGGGACATCATGGGATTGAGAGGGAACTTGAATGGCATGCTAGATAAATTGAAACAAATAATTAAGAAATTGGTCAATTTGTCAGCTCATCCATTGAAAAATAACCCTCCACGACTTCAATTTGGTTATCTTCCTCCAAACAATCCCAAAACCAATTCTAGCCCCAAACTGATGTTGCCAAAAGTGGACTTGTGCAAGTTTGATGGTAATGATCCACTTTCCTGGATCACTCAAATTGAAAATGTATCTAATCTACATCAGACTCCATGTTTAAAAAAAGTGGTCATGGAATGTTTGTATCTAGAACTTGAGCCATTCATTTGGTATTATTTGTTGTGTGCTCAAAATAAAAAGAAGGGTATCCTTGTTTCATGGTCAATATTTTCTAAGGAGTTATAGCATCACTATCACAACAATGTCTTTGAAAACTAATTTAGTTATCTATCCAAGTTATGTCAAACCAAGACTATAAAGGATTACATTCATTAATGTCATAATCTCTCCTTATGTGTGGTGGACATCATTGAGGAAAATCTAACTGACCTATTTTTGGGTGGCCTCAAAGATAACATTCCATTATAGGTTCACATGTTTCATCCAAGTACTATATTTGAAGCCATATCAAGGGCACACATGTATGATGAAAAAGAGATGATTAGATGAAGACATTTCATAATGTGACCTTGCTACACCCTTAGCCTATAGTGCATCTAGGAATATGTGTGGCTGACTTGTGGCTTACACAACTTCATATTATCTTGTTGCATTTCTCAATGTTCTTAGTATGGTCAGCCTATGGAATAACCATGGCTAATTAGAGTATAAATAGGAGGTATTGGTTAGTATTTTATCATCATATTATGAATTTTGTTCTGATTGAATTATTATGGAGGTTTCCCCATCAAAGTGGCTTAGTTATAATATTCAAATATTCTGATCTTTCACCAATTTTTATTATGGATCTCCTTATTCTATTCTTAATTTTGTGATATATAAATCTATTATTGTGAAATCATCTAATTAATTTCATTACAACCTCATTCCCATTTAGTTTATAATTTGATGTGGTTTAGAACCACCTTGAGGGGTATAAGGTCATAATTGGAAAAATGTCATGGTGAATTAATTGACATGTTGTATCAACTTGGTCACCTACCATTTTCTTTACTTTAAGTGTAGTTGAATTTATTGCCCTAATCTACATGTGCTAATGTTAGTAATAGAACTAAAAAATTCATGAGAAACCTAAAATTGGTGAAGAAAAAATATTATTAATTATCTTCATATAGTGGCAGTGAAGACATAATATTAGGGAAGCCATAATTTTCCATAAGGAGACATTGAAAAAAAGAATGAAAGTAAAATATTACTAGTCTAGATATGAATGAAAACATAAAGGTTTGCCACATGTATAGATTCATATGGTTATAGGGAGCACCAAATATGAAAAACATTGATTGGATAAATGATCATGAATAATAAAATTACTAAGAAATACTTCCATTCTATTGTTAATGCATGGAATCCTCAAGAAGATCCACACTAATAAAACATACAGGTATGTTATCAATCCTTACCAAATCTATGTTTTCTACTTTTTTTTATCTCTCAATGTAGATAATAACATATTATATATAATGAATTTTAGGCATTAAATTTTTTTACTAAACATCCATGATGTAGACACTCAAAAATTACACATGACAGTTTTAGATGTCGAAGCACCTTGACCATCATCCAACCTCGAGTCTAGTTTACCACCTAGTTAACCAAAATAATTTGCTAACTTAAGCCTATCAAAGCACTAACTCAACACCTTTAAATTAACCTTTTAAAACACCCCTTTCTTTAGAAAATTCCCTTAGACACTCAACTATTGACGGTCTACTTAACCGTCGATGGTTAGGTCATCAAACCTTCTTTAAAGCCAATTCCAGCTGTGTACAAGATAAACATGACACAATTTACCAACTTACCTTATGTGGTGATAACAATATTTAAAGCATCGTAATAGGCAACTTTATCTTCCATCTTGATTAACAACTTCCTCCTACACAATTAGTAACTTCATCATATAAGAGGAAAGTAGGAAGTGAAAAGGATCCAAAAATCCACAAATCCAAGTCCAAGTTATCAAATATTCTTGCACACAGGTATCCAACCTTATTTTAACAATCAGGAAATAACAATGGAGATCTAAACCTCTATTTGAGTTTCTCTCAAGGTACAAGTACTATCACTATGGCTAATTTACTTTAGACTTCCACCATCAATAATATAAAAAGTTATAGGTAACTTTATACTTGTTTATTTTTTTTGATTTCATTTCTAACCTAACTTGATCAGACTTATCTCCCAACTTCCCACTTCTAACCAGACCCATATTTAAATCCCTACTTGACCATTTATCCAATTTATAATTCCATTTTTGATATTTTCTAGAAACACATAGGTAACTACCGATGGTTAGCCCAACTAGCGATGATCACCTCAACTGTGGATGGTTACCCAATCACCGATGGTCAAACCAACTACTGATGGTTTACCCAACCACTGATAGTCACTATGAAAAAAATAACAAGTTATTTTTAGTCCTTCTACCTCAACCAAACCCTACTTTCTATGTTCTTTCCTATTCATAGACTTCTCTAACTTTTTGGACCTACCCCAACTATGTTAGCATGGGTATTGACCCACTTTTACTATATTTAGTCATTTTATTTAAACAAGCATTTTACCCTATTATTCCTACATGCATTTAATTTCATGTTATTGAATGCAATTATTATTTTTGTTCATCTATATCAACTTAATTGTTATAAACAATTGATTGAAAACCTTTTAGCAAGCATACGTTTCTTGGATGTAGCTCATGCTAGGTAGTCCACTCAACTATCTTGCTAAAAACCCCTTTTATAGTGTCTTTCTTATCTACATGTTATCCCTTCCAAGCCAAAGAGGATTTCCCATCATCATCTGGATCATGTGCACACTTTTAACAAGAATTCCTTTACACAACCCTTTTACTAGTTTCTTACTTGCTCATAAATTAAGAAATGAGAGAAAATTAAGAGAAATATTTTGGCACACTTGATGGGACCTAGCATCCCTTTTTATTCTTTCATTCTATGTTCATTCAATGAAATTTGATTTTATTTTGGGCTTAAAATAAATCTTTTGCATACACTAATTTCTTGCTCGATTTAGTTCATTAGCTTAAAAATAAAGTAATTAATTGTAGCTTTCACTCTTGTTATCAAACACTTTTGCCAAACCAAATAATCAATCAACACATCAAAATAAACTTGAGACAAGGCTTGACTAGGATTTCAACCCCTAGTAATAAACCTTACCCTTTCCCAACAATCCTACTTAGAGGTCATTACCAAGGGGAGAACCAACTCAGCTCTCTGGTTCAGTATAAACTCTAAAATTTAGTATATCTTGGCTAAGCACTTGACACCCTTATTGCTGTGGTGTGTGAAGTGAGGGGTAGGCCCCAATATCAAGCCAAATACTAAAGATCAATACAAATTTTATGTCTTGAGCACCTAAATACAACTTGGAGCCAACCTTAGATTTCCTCTTTAGTACTTGATCTACAAACCAAATTTCCTCTTCACACTTTCTAAGGCATAAGACAAAAGTGATTTAAAAGTAATCCTAAGTGTTAAATTCACTGTAGTGTATGTTTGATTTCATTGAGATATTTTGTTTTGGCATGCTTTGTGTTTGAGTTGTGAGTTTTATTATTTCTTGTCTATTCTTCTCATGGTCTTTACTAGACAACAATTGAGGAATCAAACCAACCAATAACCACCTTCTTATTCTTCCTCCATGGAATATACTTCTGATGTTGAGTGTTCCCCTTATTTTTCTCCCCCTCCTACCAGGCCTTTGATTATTGTTGAGGGTGATCTATATTTCACTACCTTCTTCGACAACCTTGTGTCTCTTTAGCATTACCTAAACACCTTATCTAACCATACCCCTTTTGCTTTGGTTCCTCCTATGGATCCTCCCTATGGTATGCCTCCACATCTTCTGGTGGGTGCCACCTCAACCTAACCCATGCTCATACAAACCTCTTTTTATTCTAATATTCCCACCTACTACCACTCCCCAAACTCCATCCAATATCCTAACAAGTAACCAAACACCTAATACCCTAACCAATACCTCTAACATTAGATCAACCTTACCTCTTATCACTTATACTCCTTTTACCATGGGGGTATCTTCTACCCCTATTTATACCATTACCCTTAGTTCAACCAACCCACCAATTTTTACCCTACTTCAGAGTTTGGTGCTTTTCATACCTCAAACACATCCACCTATTATCACTAGAGTTACCACCCACCAAAAACCAACTAGTAATTTCATACCTCCAACCAAATCTACATCCATATCAGCTTCCACCAACCCAAACATACCTCTAAACCAACCCATATCATCCCCCCAACAAGTACCCATGATATCTTACCCATATGTTTCTAACCCACATGGATATATAATACCTTCCACCCAACTATTTGTACCAATCAACCCTTATGTGGTACCATCTCAACCTCCTATGACCGCTTACCAATATGTGGCTTCTTCAACACCTTCTGCCACTTATCTATACATTGCTACCACTCAACCTCAACAAAGCTTACCACCTAATTATGTAGCTTCCCAAGGTCAAACAGATTTGGTCAAGATGTTGATGGACAAAATGACCAACTTGGAGTCATCTATCTTTAGGTCTCACGATCTTTTATCCTATGATCAAATCTATAATGAACCCATCCATCCATTTTTTTCTATCAATTCTTATCCTCCTAAATGGGAATTAACCAAGTTTTCCAAATTTCAAGGCAAGGAGGAACCCCAACAACATTTAAGAGCATTTCATCATTCTTGTTATTTGATTGCATATGAAGATGCTCTCCTCCTTCATACCTTCCCCATGTCTTTATCAGTTCTAGCCCTTGATTATTATAATGATCTCACCAAGCACTTCATATTTTCATTCTCCCAATTTTACCAAATCTTTTTATATTAATTCTTAGTAAATATATCTAAAAGGGTTTCTATTATCGACCTCCATTCTATTAAGCAATTTGATGATGAATCAATTGCCAATTTTGTATCCAAATAGAGAGGTCTCATCAACCAAGTTTATTTCTCCTTACCCTAACCTAAGTTGATTGAACTCTTCTCTCAGGGTTGTGCCAAACATATTTCCCCCATTCTTCAAGTCCAAACTTTCAGAACTTTTGATGAGGTATTCACCATAGCACATAAACTTGAAAACTAAGCCATTGATGAGGGGAAATTAAAACTATGAAACAAAATTTCTAGTTTTAAATCCAATGACCCTCCCTCCACCAAAACTAATAATCAATCCAACCATCCAACCACCAAAACAAAATCATCCATAAAATCAATTGTCCTAAAAACTACACCACCACCAAATGTTAACCAACCCCATCAAACTAATTCTTCCAACCCTTCCTACCAATAAAAATCAAACCAAAACTGAGCTCCTCCAAAACAATACACTCCTATAGGGGAATCTTATGATTTAGTTTTGGAGAAAATTTTTAAAGCTAACCTCATCCATCTTTCACCTATCAAACCACCCCAACAATTTAATGCTTCTCGCCCCATGCTTGGTTGCTACAATGAGATTGATCATTGTGCCTTTCATCAAGTTATTGGACATGATGTTAGTAGGTGCAATACCTTTAAAAGTCTTGTCCAAAGCTTAATCGATAGTTGATAAATCACATTTGATAATCCAAATGCACCTCCTAATCAATCCCTTGACATCTTCCACAAACCTTTTCTCAATCATGCTCCTTCTACCCATCACCATGACAACAAACCAAAATCATCTCACTCTCATGAGGCACATACCATCAACATTATTATTAGTGAGCCCATTGTTGGGGAGACCATTACCTCAACCATTTCTTCCTCCATTTCACTCATAAAAGTCATGGAATCACCTTCCATTCATTTGGATACCCAAACAAAGGAATCAACCACCCCTCTCTCTTCACTTGATGAGAGCTTAGCTTTATCTACCTCTCCTTTGATGGAAATAACCTTTGCTTTAACTATTTCTTCTTCTTCCATGCCACCTATCAAAGTGGTATAACTATCCTTCATTCCTTTGGATACCCAAAATAAGGAAGCACCCATATCCATTCCTTCACTTGAGGACACCACACCTACCTCCCCCATCATAGAACCACCCATTCTCTCTTTAGACACCATCCCACAAGAGAAGGTTACCTCATCCACCCAACCACCAATTTTTGAACCTTCCATTAAAAATAAAAATAAAGGACCCATTCCCTCTATTCCACTTAGGGGCTTAATATTTGAAACCAATGACCAAGGAACCAAACCCATCTACAAGCCCTTTTCTAGGCTAGTCCAAAGTCTAGAGTTAACTTCTCAATCCAACTTTGATAGAGCCACCTTTTGGCACCATCTTGAGCTCCCTTATCAAAATAAATCTAAATCCTCAACCTCACTTGAATCCACCCTTAAACCCATCATTACCTCTTAATCAAACACCTCTTCCTCCAAAACCATAGGTGAACCATCCCAAACAACTCTATTTAATATTTATAAATCACCTTATTCTTCTCTTACAAAACCTATCAAGAATCTAGGAATTATTCGCATGCCTATTCGTATTTACCCTTCTTTGAAGTTGGACTTAACCTCATCTTGTCCACCAAAGATATCCCCAGCTAAACCAATTAAGAAGATAAAGTTACCCAAACCCCTACCTCAAACTAGACCCATACCACCTCCTTCCCACCTACCTTCTATCTTAAGACCCAATCCTTATACTATCCCAACTACCCATTCTTCCTCTAATAAATCATCCCTCATTTATCTACCTATGCCTACACCCATCAAACCTTCTAGTTCCCCATCATTCTTAACTATCTATCCACCCCCATTTTCTTACCTATATCCAACCCCTCATCATCCAACTATTCCTCTCAAATAATTTACCCTGAATCCAACCATAACTAAGCAATCCCAACCACTAACTAAAACCATTCCAACACCTATAACTTCTAAGGTGAAAACTACTTATAAGAGGGATCCCATCCCTAAAACTATAAACCCATCACCTCCAACACCTTTGAATAAATCTTATTCAACCATCTTACCTTTGAATAAATCTTATTCAACCATTTTCCCACCTATTAAACCCTTCTACCCCTCCAATACCAAACCCTCTTTGTTCAATGATAACTTGATTCGTGCACACCATAGGGCATTAGGACATGACACAGAGAACTAAAAAGTTATCCAAGTACTTGTTCATAGCCTATATGAAGAACATGATCTATTATTACATGAACCTCTTTTACCCCCATTACCAATCCAACCATCAACTCAACCCATCCAACATTTACCTACTCCCACACTCTCACCCAAGAGAGAGGAAGAGGAACCAAAGCAACCATCAAACTTGATAAATACCCCCATCCACACTATTCATATGGTTACCTAATCTCAAGCCCAACAAAAAGATAAGGGAAAAGCCAAAGTCACCATTCCTTAGACATACCCTTCAACCCCTCAACCTTATAACCAAACCCAAACACCTACACCTTCACCTATGCCACCACCAAAAGCCAAAGTATCCATTTTAGGAGCCTCTCCCTCCAATCCTTCTAACTCAATCTAGCATATCATGCTGAAATAACTTCAATAGATACTGGTGAAAATGAGCCTTTATTAACTAATCAACACATCACCCCACCATCTCTAGACACTGATAAAGGAACTAAAATCCATAGAGGTTCAACCAAATGACCCTCAACCTCTTGTACCCTTTATGGAAGCCCTCAAACTTTCTACCTTTATCACATTTTAGGATTTTGAAATACCTCCTATTCATCCTCAGGATTTTGATCCTCCCCTCTTCATCACTATGTACATCAATCAAACTTACATCAAAAGGGTGATTATTGATGGAGGAGCTAACATCAACATTATCTCCTCCCATGCTTATCAATTTAATCTACCGATGAACATCATGTCAAAAAGTGTAGCAGTCCTTCGCTCATTTAATGATACCATGGATACTACCTTGGGAATAGTTGTCCTACATATTTGCTTGAGACCTCACACCATTCCTAAATTGTTTTACATTATAGAGGGTGAGTTCCAATCGAATGTGTTATTCAGACACCCTTGGATCCATGCCATGAGTTTTGTCCCTTCTACCTTACATCGATGTGTCAAATTTGAGCATGTAGGTCAAGTTATTACCATCAAAGCTGATTTTAGTCTTTTTGATTCTTACAATATGACATATCGGCATAAATATGTTCTTATTCCTCCCTCATCCACCTCACCATCAAATACTAACAACACTACCTCACCACCAACCAAAACCCATAGCACTCCCACCTACAATAGTGATGAAGCTTCAACTAGCTCATCCATCCCTTCTTCCTAGATCCCCGTAATGGACCCCTTGGAACCCACATTCCAATGTTTCTCACTTGGGGAGTATCAGCTTTTAACCTTGGATGGTTTCCCTACTCCACAAGAGTATGGGAACCTCAAACATGACCCTTCCTATGATCCCAACATCAAAACCATCTTCCTTTTTGGGCTCCCCAATAATCAAATAAATTTCATGTATAGGGGACTTGATCAACCACTTCTCACTCTTGCCACTATCTTGTCTATTTTACCATTCACCTCTGACTTCTCTTATCTCAACAAACTAACCTTTGCCAAAGCTTACTTTTATAGGTGTGCTTGGAAGGGGTTTGGCCTTGGCCTTTATGAATAGGGACCCCATAAGTTACCCATAATCAAAACTCAAAAACCTTGTGAGTTACTTGGCCTCGAGTTTGTGTCACTGGAAGAACCCACCACACCAAAACCCATCACCACCATCAACAAGGATGTTTTATCTTTACCAACCCCATCTCCTTTGAATATTGAATACTTCTACATCATCCCATATAACTTTCATTTTTTTATCAATACCATTAGTTTGGCCCCCCTGACCTATCAAAAGGATGGATAAACTAAAACCCTTTCACTCATCCATCCTAAAATGATCAAGTGAGATTATCCTACCATCAACACCATCTAAAGTCAAGATAATGATTCCATTATCACCTACATCAATATAGGGGATTATTATATCCATAAATCCCTTCCTCTTAAGAACCAAACCATGTTGAATGAATCCACTTCAATGTTAACTTGGGTACTCAAGATAACCCCTATATCATCAATATTGGCCAATCTTTAAATTCTATGGAGAAACAAGATTACCCTTCTTTCTTTCATGATAGTAGCATAACATTTGCTTGGTCCTATCAAGATATGCCCAAAATTGACCCTTATATTACCCTCCACAACATTTTCTCCCATCTTAATGTTAAACCAGTGTAGTAAAAGCTTCATAAGATGCATCCTCACATAGCCCTTCTTGTCAAAGAATAACTTGGGCATCTCTTATCTGTTGACTTCATTCAACCCATCGACTACCCATAATGGGTTTCTAACATTGTTCCCATCACTAAACCCACAAGGGGACTTTGCCTCTACATCAAATTTTATGACCTCAACCTCACTTTGCCAAAGGATGACTTTCCTTTACCAAGCATCAACCAAATTGTTGATCTTACGATTGACCATGAAATGTTATCTCTTATGGATAGTTTCTCAAGATATAATCAAGTATTGATTTCCCCCAATGATCAACATAAAACTTCCTTTATCACCCCATGGGGAAATTTTTGTTACAGAATCATGCCTTTTGGTTTGAATAATGTTGGAGTAGCATATTAGTGTGCCATGACCTACATTTTTCATGATCTCATCCATGAAATTATAGAGGACTATGTGGGCAATATCCTTGGGAAATCCAAACATAGTAAAGATCACCTAACCATTCTCGTAATCATCTTCAACTAACTAATCCATTATCATGTCAGGCTCAACCACAAGAAATGTATTTTTTAGGTCTTATCAGGAAAGATTCTTGGCTTCATCATCTCTCTTTGAGGAATCAAAATAAACTCTACCAAAGTTAGAGAAATCTTGGAGATGTCTCCTCCTACTAACCTTAAGCAAATCCATAGCCTATATGGGAAATTTCAATCAATCTGTTACTTCATCTCACAGTTATCAAATAGATGTCAAGCCTTTTACCATCTACTCAAGAAAGACACCTCTTTTAAGTGAACCAAGGATAATTAATAAGCCTTTGATTCAATCAAAAAGTACCTTCTCTCTCCACTTGTCCTCATCCCTCCTAGAGAAGACCAACTCTTCTACCTTTATATATCCATCACAGATCATTCCTTAGGGGCAGTGCTCCTCATCATAATGAACATAACAAAGAACAATATATCTACTACATTATCAATACCCTTATAGAATATGAGACTCAATATACTCATCCCTAGGAACTTTGCTTCACCTTAGTATTTATGGCCTCCAAACTCTATCACTATCTTCTTAATCATAAAACCTATGTCACCACTAACACTGACCCGATCAAGTACATGCACTCTAAACCATACCAAAATCTATGTATGGCTAAGTAGCTCATGATCCTAGCTGAGTTTGATCTTGAGTTCCTTCATTTAAAGTCAATTAAAGGGCAAGTCATTATCGACTAACTGGTTGAAACTTCTCTACCAAAAAATCAACCACTTCCTTTAACATTTCTAGATGAGTCCATTAAAACTCTTTCTCAGGAGGAACCTACCTACCAAATGACCATATTTTTTGATAGATCCAAATGCCAACATGCTGGGGGTGCTATAGTTATTCTCATTCCCCTTAATGGTGAACCTCTTCCCCTTTCCTTTAAACTTGACTCTGAGTGCACCAACAATGTGGCTAAGTACAAAGACCTAGTCATAGGTCTCCAAACCACTCTAGCCCTAGGAGTTAAAACCATCAGTGTCTTTGGTGACTCTTAACTAGTCATCAATTAGGTCAACAGATCCTATATATTCAAGAATGATGTCTTATTAAAGTATAAATAACTCATAGACATAATCTTAGCATCATTTGATCATTACCTTATCTAATCAGTTCCTTGAGCTACCAAAAATTCATAGACATGATGGCTTCTCTTGCTTCCAAAATCCCATCTCAACCTATCGAATCTAAAGTATTTGTAACCATCCATCATTATTGTCACACCCTCATATATTATCTTTGACATTGCCACCATTTTTAGTGTGGAAGCATCTTCATTTGAAATTTTATATGACCAAACTTTTAACTACCTTAACCTCGACATTGTTCCTCTCAACATTTCAAGGAATGCCCAAAGAGCCTTTATTTTGAGTACCTCTCATTACACCATACTAAGGGGAATACTTTACAAACATGGATTTGATGAAATCCTTCTTTGTTGTTTGTTTATTTATGAAGCTTCCCATGCTATCAAGGAAACACATCACAAAATCTATGGGGGACACTTTAGTGGCCTAGCTATTGCTAAACATATCCTTCACCTTAGCTACTATTGGCCCATCCTCAATTAGGATTGGTGTGATTATATATATTTTGGGTGAATATTTTGTTGTCAGCTAACTAATGGCAAAATGGGTATGTCAACCATAGTACAAGGAGATTTATACGGCAAAAAGTGTGAGTTTACCACATCATAGTGAGATAAATCTCTCCTCTCATCAAGGGGAGGTTCCCTATAAACTATTTATATATTAATATGAACTAAAAATAGACTTGAGGGTGAGATTAAACCATCTATCTCTCTTTTTTCAAAGATGATGTTTACAAGGTAAAAGAGAAATCTTGGTTGATGACCGAAAGCATTTCTCTTCTTTTAGAAATGATATTCACTAAATGGCAGAAAATCTTCTCGGATAGTAACTAGATCCATGAAAAATCCATGAAAGCATAAAGTCTTTCATTTCTCCCCTTAATAATTTAGAACGTACGTAATAATACAGTGAAGTGCAACTCAAATTCTCTACCTAAAACTATAATAGAATATAAGATCCCAAAGAATAAAAGCAGTTCAAAGCCTTTCTAATATACTTCTTAATAAAATAGGAGAAACACGATCTAAAAGTAATTATAGTAGCACAGAGTCTTTATAATTAACTTCAGAACATCTTCAGATAATTTTCACGCCCACTTTGCTTTTTTAATCAAATAGATGAGAGATTATTAGGAAAAAGAATATAAGAACGATCTCCTAAGTAACACAAATTATTCTAACACAAAGTTTGAAAGTAACCTGTTTCTCATTTATTCAAGAAAGTATGATTTAGAATCTGAGATCAAAGTCTCAGGAAGCATCTCAATTTTAGCAGAGGTTTTGCTCTTGATTATCAAAAGAGATATATGTACAAAAGAGGCTCCCTCTCTATATATAGGGAAAATCCTTTAAAATTGAGAAAATACTTAAATATTAAAACCTAGTCAAAGATGAGTCTTCGTTGACTTTGGGACTTTTCTAGATTTTTACATGTAATTACACATAACAAAAGTACATGTGAAAATGTCCCAAGTCAATTACAAAGTGCATGAGAAGAATGGAGAAGAAAGCATGGAAGAACAATTCAACTTTTGTTGCCAACCTTCTTTAGATGAACATCATACATGGTGATAGATGCCTGTATTCTGATACTGTCTGGCACAATAGTATTTTTGAAAATTACCTTAGCTCTGACCGTAGCATTTCTCACTGCTGTGATTGACTTGGCATGACTGGTTAACCTAGTTCTCAGATTGTCTAGAGTTAACTAATTATCTAAGATATTGTCCATAGAAGCCATTGAGAATGCTTTCTCCTCAAATTCCTTTCGGATCATACCTTCAAACTCTTGAATCATTTCCTCTACAAAAATGAATTAGTTGTCTTGAGAGTTAAGTCTGCAAGTCAACTCTT
Organism: Torreya grandis; assembly: GCA_037957365.1. NCBI lineage: Eukaryota > Viridiplantae > Streptophyta > Pinopsida > Cupressales > Taxaceae > Torreya > Torreya grandis. The sequence continues at coordinate 277,186 of JARHVA010002067.1, forward strand.
CTAATTTGTGCAACATACTGACATCACTTTGTTCACTGGCGTCCTTGGAAGATTCGAGGTCACTAATCAATTCCTTAAGTGCCCAGATCCTATATATCAGTGATTCTTTAGTTTTAATATAAGAATCTCTATCAATAATCATGCTGATTGATGCTAGGGTAAGTATTTTCAGCTCCTTCATCTCTGTCCATTTGCTAAGATATCTATCTGTGCTTTCAACCTCTTGAGAAATGGTATTGATAAGGTCATCTAATTCTGTTCTTACTTTCCTCATATTACTCATCTTCTCAGACAACTCTGTGAACAAGGAAATTCCCTGTGCGTGCATCTTGTCCAAGTAGTCTTCAAGTACCTTTCCCTTTAGATAAGTCTTTTCAACTTATGGGATCATCTATGGAGAAAGCCTCTGAGTCACCACTTCTAGAGAAAAAGTGAATCTCCTTATCACTGTGGTCAATTGCTCTACCATCACCTTATAATGATCTTTCATTTCTCTTTTTCTATCAAAATTTTGAACCATAATATCCATCACAGATTACAAATCACTCTTAGTGCCCTCATGAGTTATCTTTCCTAACTCAACTCGAGAGATAGAGTAGCTGTTCATATAAAATTTTTCAAGAGTCGCATCTTGTGGAGGTTTGGCTATCTCCAAAAATTTGTGCCCCTTATCTCCAATCATCTTTGAAAGGATCTTTGGCTTCTTGGGGGCCTTTGTTCTTATCAGCACCATTTTATTGAAGTCAAACTCATCTAGAGAGATTGCTTGTTTTTTCCTTTTGGGTGTAAAAGTTGAAGCCAAGGTGGGAGAGAAGAAACACTTATATTAGCAACCATCCATGTAGTTGGCATCACTGGGGTGGCACCTGCACTACTGGTGGAAATAATGGGCATAGTATCAATCAAAACTGCACTTGCTACTAAATGGTCGAAGGTAAAATTATCTCTGATGTTAAAAGATGGAGATGCCAAACTGGGGATGGATCTTGATGAATGGAGAACATCTCCAGAAGCACTTTGAGGATTGCAAAAAATAGTTTTAAAAGGAGAGGTGGTTATAGAAGAGGGAATAATGATAGGATAAATAGGCAAAAGAGTTGCACCAGGTGAGTGGGGTGGAAAAGAAGAAATTCCTGCGACTAGCTGCGCACCCTCTCGCAGAGGTAAAGTTTTTATTCCCTATTGATCTGTAGGCCTATCATTTATTTCCATCTGCCCTACTACTAGTTTTTCAACACTTTGCTTCTCAACCTCCATATTTATCATTTCTAGCTCTTTCTCTGCAACTTTTGATTTCTTTGATACAAAAATGATCCTAGGCTTATGGGGCCTAGAAGGAGAAAGAGCATCACCTTTATTCTTCATCCTATTTTTTTCTCTCTTCCTTATCTCTTCTTGAAATTTGGCCTCTGATCTTGTGATGAACTCTTTTAATGTGATTCCCTTATTTTCCAACCAATCATTAGTGTTTTTCAATATTGGTTCGAATCTCATCCTCAAGGAGGTCAACTCTTTTTGAGACCATTGGATCAGGGGAAGAGGAGCATTGGAAATTTGTTCAACATGATATCTATTATTAATCAGGGCACTGCCATCTGCTAGATTTGTAGTGATATCTGTGAGCCCTAGATATTCCATTTGTTCCAGAGATAGTCTGCTCTAGTCCATCTTCCTGATATCTTTTGCTATCTTCAAATTGATCCAAACATCTTCGATCATGGGTTCATGGAATTGGGTCTTCCTCCTGATCATGTCTTTCACACCTCTATAATCAAAATTGGGCCTTATTTTGAAATGCTTCATAGTCACAAGTTGCATTTCAGTTTTCATTGCCCTAGCTTTTGTAGAGATCAACACTGAGTACCTACCAATTTCAATGGGGAACCTAAAACTATGTTTCTTAAGTTCCATATACTTATTGTATACAACAATAATTTGCCTACACAGCTCCATCAGGACCAATTTATCTGAGGGAAATATTGGGAGCATATAGGGATAACCTTGGAAAAAGCCAACCCATAGATAACAAAAAAAAGGGAACTATAAGAACATACAGCTGAAGTCATTCATAATGGTCCAATCATCATTTGACACTCTCTTCTATTCTAATTGGGGGTCAAAGAGACACAAGAATACTGCAAAGAAAGCATCATTTACCCTCTTAAAGTGATGGATTGAACCCTTCAATGTTAGCTGAGGATAATATTGATATACCGAGGTCATTTTCCTATCTCCTTCTGATGTTAATATTAAAAATATTCTCATTAAAGATGTAATATATACCAGGTATGAAGTCATATAGAACTTTGAGGTAGTAGACACCTTTGTCAATTGCTCATGTAGAGCATTGCTAATTTGTTCCCCCCAGATGATGACTTGTTTGCCTTGAAAGATTATCTTAATGAAGGGATATATCCATTCATGAAATTGAGAGGAAGAAGATAAACCTCATACTCTACTGAGAAGAGTAATCAAGTCACCAACCTCTTTAATAAAATCACTCATTGGGAAGTTCTATGGCCATCTAGACAAGTTTTCTCTAGGAGTTTTGAGCCATCTATTGTTGATCACCTTCTTTGCCTTCTCGAGATATTTATAATATTCCTTTTGCACTTCAATGAAGTTGATCTTCAACACTTCAGTAGCAGGAGGGCACATGAACACTTTATCAATGAACTCAGGGTCCAGTCAAATTACTACATTGCCGCTAGCATCTACCACAACCCTAATATCTTTGTCATAGAACTAGGCACACTGGAGAATGAACTCTGTGTGATGAGCCACCATAGGAAAAGAGGATACCAGTTGAATGTTTCTCTTAATTACCATTTTCATTTTAGAGCTAGGATTGTTTACTTTGGTTCTCTCTATGAACTTAGCCATATCTACATGCTCAATTTTTGTATCCCTAATGTCATTGACATTAGAAGTAATTGAGGTGATTGGAAAAACACCTTGATATTGGTACTTTATCATCTTCAACTTCTTTGGAGAAACCTCAGTCATTGGGATGAGTATTTGTCGAAAGTATGTTGATGAAGAAGGATTTTAAGGAGAAACTGCGATAAGAATCATGATCACACAATTAGGGGAAATATTGGCAATCTGAGAAAATTACACATTGGATGATCATGACCAGGGAAATGTGCTTGAAAGGGCTAAGGAGTGATCAGGTCAGGGAGTGAAAGGGAAGTGGGCTCAGAAAATAGAAAAAATGAAAATTTCCCAGAGTTAGTGAAAATGGAGGCAAGGCATGCATGGGCAACAAAAATTGCTACCCTTGCATGTTGAGGATGGTTAATTATGCATAGGTGGCAAATTTTTTTGTTTATGCACATCGGGGTAGAGGGTTTGCATTGGTGGTGAATTTCACTACGTATGCATTAGTTGAGAAGTCAGATTACATCAGTAGTGAATTTTGCTGGTAATGCAAATAATTAAATGATCAGATAAGGGTGGCAAAATTCACTGCCTTTGCACATGGTTGAAATGTTTTCATGTAATGGTAGCAAAAATCACCACCCTTGCATGGGTTGGCAAAGGAAGAACTTGTGAGGGTGGCAAAATTTTTTGCCCTTACGTGGGGGGAGGACAAAAGGTAGTATTGGTAGTGAAAATCATTGCCTTTACATGAATGGGTGGAGAATGTGTAAGGGCAATAATTTTTGCTGCCATTACATGGGAAGAGTGTCGAGGCATGGAGGGAAGAGGGTCGAGGCATGGCTAGGATGCCTCATCGGTAAGAAAGAATGGAGGAAAGAGGAAGACAAAAAAAAATAAAACCAAGATCAAGAAGGAAAAGAGGAAAAATAATAATGAAAAAGAGAAAACAAAAATAAAACAAAAACTAAAACCCTACCTGATAAAATTGTGAAACGGTGCTCGAATCTAAGGAAAACTCAATAGCACTTGCTCTCTTGATCATCCAGATGCAGGGAGGAGAAGATGCAAAGAGGAATGGATCAAAATGAGGAGGAAATAGGGTTAAATGGGGTGAAAAACAACCCCAACCACTTGGCGCATGTGGCCATTAACGCTACTTGCAAAAATTGAGACCATGCAGGGGTGGCAAATTTTGCTGCCTCTGCATGTGAGGTGAGAAAAGAGATACAGGGGTGGAAAAATTTTCCGCTCCTACATGAAGTGAAAGAAAATATGCAAGGGTGGTGAATTTTGCTGCTTTTACATGAAGGATGCAAGGGCGGCAAATTTCACCACCTATGCACGAGAAACTAAAAATCACATGTAGTGGTGGCAAAAATTACAGCCCCTGCATGCAAACACAAGAAAAAACCTAACTCAAAAAAGAAGATTTTTTTTTTTCATTTGACGATATCAAGATTGTAACAATTTTCACATTTTTTGGAAAAATGTAACAAGGGAACATCATGAAATTTTAACAATGCCAGTTGAGCAAACATGAGATCAAGAAAAACTTGCCTCAAAAGATGGACTTAGAGTGAAAAACATGAAATGGACAAGTTTTGTAGGGGTTGTTCTAAAAATGAGCATGGCTGATTTTGGGAACAATAGCTGGCTCCTATTGGGGAAGTTCCATTGATCGAATCGATCAATGAGAGTAGAAAACTAGTCTCTAAGTGCCTTCATCCAAGCCATTGGGCTATGGAGTCAAGTTGAGAAAGGAAAAAGACATGAAAAACCAAAAGGAAATAAATAACACAAAAACTATACAAATGCACAATTGAACTCATTCAATACTTCAAGGATTGAAGTGTTTCAGATGTTGCTCACTGTGAGGCAGTGAGAATGGCACTCCATCTTGATACTCTAGCAAGAAATTATTTTCACCATAGACCTAATGAATGGTAAATGGACCTCTCCACAAAGAATCAAATTTTCCATGCATTCCTTTTGGCTCTCTCCTCTTGTCGCACAACAAGACTTGGTCTCTAATATGAAAATCACCTATCCTTGCCCTCTTGTCAAAAAAATTCTTCACTTGATTTTGGTGTGCAGTAATCCAGTCCACCACCATGGCTCATTGCTCATCTAATTCAGTTAGGCACATGATCCTTTTATCAATAGAAATTTTAAAGGTTGAATCTTCGATTGTCTTTGCCAACCTGAGTGATGGTAGTTCCAAGGTGATTGGTATCTCTGCATTCAAACCATACAAAAGTTGGAATGGTGATATGCCTATTGCCCTCTTGGGTGTAATCCTATCTGCCCATAAAGCATCAAATAATGCTTTATGCTAAGTCCTTTGATTATCATCTACCAATTTCCTAAAAATAGTAACCAAATTCTTGTTGCTTGATTCTGTTTGGCCATTTCCTTGTAGAAAATAATCAGAAGTGTGGGAGAGGGTAATTCCATAATAAAATTAGAACTAGGTAATATCATGAGAAGAGAAATAGGGTGCATTATCTGTTACAATCTTAATTGGAACTCCAAATTGGGAAATAATATTTTCCTTAAAAAAATTACATACCACTTTTGAAGTAGCATGCTTGGTTGGGATGGCTTCCACCCATTTGGTAAAGTAATCAATCATAGTGAGGACATAATCATGCCCAGTGCTTGAAGATGGTTTGATTGTGCCAATGAAATCAATACCCCATTATTGAAAAGGTTCTTAAATTACCACTAGCTTGAGGGGTAACGTGGCCAATTTAGGTTTCCCAATGAATTGTTGACACAATTCACACCTACACACCCACTTAAAAGCATCTTGAAATAGTGTAGGCTAATAGTACCTCACTCATAGAATTTTATGAGCCATCACTGGTGCAAAAAAATTTCCTCCACAAGCCAAATTGTGGAATGACTCCAAACGTTTACCTTGTTGCGTTTTATCGATGCAGCAAAGAAATACCTCATCAAAGCTTCCCTTATACAAACCATTGTCCCACAAGACATAGCTAGCAGCCTTTAGCTTAACATTCCTTTTTTATTTATAAGATACATGAGTGGGACACTCACCATAGGTAAGAAAGAGAGCGATATTGGAATACCACTCATCAATAGTAGCGACGAAGAGAACTATAGGCACGTCTTCGACTTTTGTTTCTTCATTTTATATTTCCTTGGGAATATTATCAACAATCAACTGGCATAGCCCCTTTCCTCACACAAGCTTGGTAGGTTTGATATCAATATCAAACTCCTAAATCTTAGCAATCCAATTGACCCTTTTAGTACCAAACTCCTATTGAGTTAAAATGGACTTCACCATCATGTCAGGCACTAAAACCACAGTGTGTGAATTCAAAATATAAAATTTGAAATGCTTCACTACCTTAACCACAACATAAGCGTGTTTCTCCATATTTGAATATTTTAGTTCATGAGCTTTGAGGGGACAACTCATAAATGATATGGGAGATTCCACATCTTCTTTTTTTTTGCTGAACCAAAATAGCTGAAAGTGTATGCTCAGAAGCATAGCTGTATATTATGAAGTCTTTAGTGTAATCTAGACAAACGAGCACTCACTTTTTTGATGTCTTTAAATGCTGACTTGCCTTCTGTAGTCCATCAAAAAGTGGTTTTTCCCTTCATCATGTCCATAATGTGGTGAGTCTTCTCTGAAAATACCAGAATGAATCTTCATAGAAAATTCACCTTCTCAAAGAAAGAATGAACTGCGGTCTTACTAGAAGGAAGAACAAGACTTTGGATAGATTTGACTCTTTTTGAGTCAATTTTTATACCTTCTTGGGATACAGTGTGATCGAGAAGTTTACCTTATATAACCCCAAAAAATGACTTCTTAGGATTAAGAGAAATACCATTTTGCTGACAGCTTTCCAACACTTGTTGTAGATGATGTAGATGATCAAGATGATGTTTGGAAAAAATGGTTAAGTCATCAAGATATACCACAATAAACTTTTCCATTTCATCTTTGAAAGTAAGATCCATTGCCCTTTGGAAGGTAGCGCCAACATTGATCAAACTGAAAGGCATTCTATGATATGCAAAAGTGCGCCAAAGTGTAGTGAAAGCAGTCTTATGCTGATCTGCTTCATTGACTTTTATTTGATTGTACCCAAAAAAATATCTAGCATTGATAACATTTTTGAACCAGTCACTGTTTGCAAAATTTGGTCCATGATGGGTAGAGGGTAGTTATATTTTAAAGAAGATTGATTTAGGTTTATGAAATTGACACAGATACAAATTTCTAAATTTTTTTTCTCACGGGAACTATGTTAGCAATCCAAGTAGAATGATGGATTGGAAAAATAATTCTTGCATTCAACATTTTCTAGATCTTAGAAAAGATAGTACCTAATATTTTAGGATTGTATTTCCTTTGTTTTTGCTTGTAAGGCAATGACCCAACTTTAAGAGGAATTTCTTGCCAAATTTTCTCAGGCCTAAGAGATTCCAAATCATCATAAGAATATGCTAAAACATTAATGTATTGGCAAAGAAGAGTAGTGAATTTGAGCTTTTCATTAGAAGTACATCAATTTTCAATGTTGACCATTTTGGAATTTTCTTTTGTACTCAAATTTATTTGATCAAACTCCTTGTAGGAACTTGAATCCACTTGTCGCTACTTGACATATCTGTCCTGCTTATCAAATAATTTCTTGAGAGAAACCAAAATTTTTGGAATTTTATTTCCCTTGAGTTGAAGGAACTCTTCACCAGTTTGAGAATTTACTTTGAGAAGATTCGCTTCCTTCAAAATAGAGATCTTTAAAGATGTCCATCTTTTCCAAAAAAAGTAATGATTTAATTGTCATTGTTAAACACCTACCAATGATTGGAATTATCAGGTATGCTTGGTTGGAAGACCAAGTCAATAGTGTACTTGTCTCCTTCGAAGTCTTTATGGGGAATCATGAGGGTCATGGAGATAGCCAACGAATCTGCATGGTCATTGATTCTCTCGGCACAACAGAAATATTGAAAGCATCAAAACTTTCAATATAATCCCATACAAGATTGTGATAATCTCACAATCTTTCATTTTTTATTTGGTATAGATTCCTTACCTGAAAAACTACCAGTTCAGCATGTCCAAGGGTGTGAAGAACCTTAATACCTTTAGCATGAGTAGCTTTCAATCCAAGCAGCAAGGACTCATACTCAATAGTGTTATTGGTGTTATTGAACTGTAGCTTATATGAATAGGAAAAAATTTCTCCTTGAGGAGACATCAAAACAATTCCAGCTCTAGAACCAGTAGAAGAGCAACTACCATCAAATTCTAAAATCTAGACATCATCAGAATTTGATCCTTTCAAAAATTTCTCTTCATTATTTAGGGAAGATTCTTGGTTGTCTGAACTTTGCTTTGATAATTTTTTTGACTTTGCATTTAAATTTCTTGAATTTTCACTAAAAGGATTTTAATTTGATGGGATGAAAACATCTTCAGTAGTCAAGAAATAATTACCCATTACTGATGATTCAAATAGAATTTGGGCTTTAGGATCTGATGTTTGGGTGACTATATATTTTGATTCTTTCTCAGGAAGCAATTTCTTCATAACACCTTTAATAAGTATCCTTGCTTCAGATAGGTACATATTCAATTCTCTACCTACATCTTTGCAAGAATTGTGCCTGAGTAGAATGCCATAAGAGGCTGGAACATCGGCCACTAAGACCATCATTTTGATCCTCTTCTCTAGAAAAGTTGCAAATGCAAATTGGGCATCTTTGATTTGGCCCAGGAGCGGGACTTGCTTATTTTCCATGGAGAAACATCTCCCAAAAGTCTCAATCAAAGTAAGACCAAGAGAATTTGCTACCTTGGCAAGCATAACGTTATCAGAAGCTCTAGAGTCTATTGGGCAATTACTCAGTTTATGACCATTTATCAACAAGGAAACATAAAAAAGTTTTATTTTTTTGGGGGTGAAAAGAGGAGTAGCGACAAGATTATTCTGGGCAGATTTGTTCTTGGAGGAATCATGAGTTGCCTTTGGAAAATCTTGTCCTAAAAGGGTAGTTTTACTTTTTACATATTCGGCCAGCCTATCAAACTATTCAGGATTGGATCACAAATACTCGATCTTGCTCATTTAAATCTTGGTCTTTTTGGCATGATCAATTATATCAAATAATTGAAATGAGCTAGAGACAGAGGGAGGGAGCCCATCATCCTGATCTTTAGTGGGTGTGGCACTGGTATGAGAGATAGAAGTAAAAGGTACAGGATGGTTTGCAGTAATTACTTTTTTATTAGTCATTGGGTCCTTTGATTAGAAAGATAGAAAAGTCCCTTCTTTAGCAATCAAAACTACTGGTTGAGGTTCTTCTTCTACTTTTTCTTTATGAGCTTGTTGAGCTGATTGGTTTTGGGACCTGGTAAAAATGATGTAGGATCCATCAAACACTTATCCCTTGCTTCCAGCTTCATCCTAATAATCTAGGAAACCAATATTAGAGTTGCCAGCTAATTCTTCTTCTTATTCTATAAAGTGATTAGCATCATCTTCTTGGTCCAACTCAGGTTAGAGCAAGGAATCATGTTTAGCTTCAAGGTAACCAACTGTTGAGTTAGTTAGAGCTACTTTAATGGCAAGTTTCCCTTATAGGGGAGGTAGACGATTTGATTGCCCTTGATTTTTGGTAGCATTGCCTTGATATGAATAGTTTTGAAATGTCCTTATTGGCATATTCCAATAAGGAGGAGCAGACATACCTTGGGCCATTTGTCTTTTCAAGGCTAGTAGTTCATTTGTCAATTTTTGCACCATAGGATCTGTGATGCTTGTGGAAAGACTTTCAACAGATGAAGAAAATTTATTTTTATTGAAATATTTTCTAATCTTACCTGCTAAGATAAGATCATCCTCAACCTCAGTAGCTAAATTTTGGACTATAACAAGATTCATAAGACTAGCCTGCCTCAACAAAAAATTTACTTCAGGAAGTTGCGAATAGATGAAAAAGCACTTGAGGTTCTCTGGTGTAGGCTGAGCAATCATAGGAATTTGGTTCTTCAGGTTGTTGAATTTGGAAATGAAATCTCACATGGGATTTGAGGTTCCTTCTTCATTTATGTAAGCTAAGGAAATAAGGCATGTGCACCTTCAGTGGTTTTGAACTTGGCCTCAAACTTGGCCTTGAGCGTATTCTAGTTATTTATAGTTTGAGCTTGAAGGTGATAAAACCATTCAGTAGTAGTGCCTTGTAAAGTTTATACAAATAATCTCACTACTATATCTTCATATTCCACACCTATCACACCACATGCTATGGAGAAGGCAGCAATATGCTCATCTGGATGAACCTTTCCATCGCCTAAAATTTGAAGAAATTCTTTCTCAAACTATGGGGTAGTTCGTGTAAAGGTGGGGCTAAATTGAGAGGACCAAAGGAGTTGCTCCAAGGACCTTGGGCTGCCATGAGATGATGATTGAAAGGAGGGATAACAAATCTTGGTGGGGTAAGTACAGATAAAACTCTACTAGCACTAAGACTAGAAGCTTTGTAAAACTCCTAGCACGTTGAAGACGAGATGGTAGAGGAGAGATCTCAAAATTATTTTGCTGTACTAACTCAAATACAGGATCAATAATACCTTGTGCTCTCTGGCTTCACGTGTATGGTGGATTTGCCAGAGTGTAAAACTAAACAAGTACTGGGAATGCTTTAATTTGAAGCTTGGGGCTTCAAAGTGCGCATTCATGTCAATGTAGAGTGTGGAGCTGCTAGAATATGAAAAAGGCTATATAATGGAAATGAAAATAACAAAAATGGATATATAAAATGGAAATGGATAAGGATAGGAACTGCTTCAATTTGAAGCTTGAGGCTTCAGACTACACGTAACGTCCCTAGTGGAGTTGCCAAAAGCTGTTGGGTGAATATTTTGTCATCAACTAACTAATGGTAAAATAGGTATATCAACCATAGTATAAGGATATTTATATGACAAAAAGTGTGGGTTTACCAAATCATAGCGAGATAAATCTCTCCTCTCATCAAGGGGAGGTTCCCTATAAACTACTTATATATTAATATGAACTAAAAATAGACTTGAGGGTGAGATTACACCATCTATCTCTCTTTTTTCAGAGATGATGTTTACAAGGAAAAAGAGAAATCTTGGTTGATGACTGAAAGCATTTATCTTTTTTCAAAAATGATATTCAGTAAACTATAGAAATTCTTCTCGAATAGTAACTAGATCCACGAGAAACCCACGAAATCACAAAGTCTTTCATTGCTCCCCTTACTGATTTAGAATGTACGTAATAGTAGAGTGAAGTGAAGCTCAAAGTCTCCACCTAAAACTACAATATAATATAAGATCCTGAAGAATAAAAGCAGTTCAAAGCCTTTCTAATATCCTTCTCAATAAAATAGGAGAAACACAATTTGAAGGTAATTATAGCAGCACAAAGTCTTTATAATTAACTTCAAAACATCTACAGATAATTTTTATGCCCACTTTGCTTGTTTAATCAAATATATGAGAGATTATTAAGAAAAAGAACATAATAACGATCTCTTAAGTAACACAAATTATTCCAACACAAAGTCTGAAAGTAACCTATTTCTCATTTATTCAAGAAAGTATGATTTACAATCTGAGATCAAAGTCTCAAGAAGCATCTCAATTTTAGCAGAGTTTTTACTCTTTATTAACAAAAGAGATCTATGTACAAAAGAGGCTCTCTCTTTATATATAGGGAAACGCCTTCAAAATTGAGAAAAGACTTAAATATTAAGACCTAGTCAAAGATAAGTCTCTGTTGACTTTGGGACTTTTCTGGATTTTTATATGTAATTACACATAACAAAAGTACATGTGAAAATATCCAAGTCAATTACAAAGTGCATGAGAAGAATGGAGAAGAAAGCATGGAAGAACAATTCAACTTTTATCACCAGCCTTCTTTAGATGAGCATCATACATGGTGATAGATGCCTGTATTCTGATACTTTTTGGTGCAATAGTATTTTTGAAAATCACCTTAACTTTGGCCGTATCATCTCTCACTACTGTGATTGACTTGGCATGACTAGTTAACCTGGTCTCAGATTGTCTAGAGTTAACTAATTATCTAAGATATTGTCCACAGAAGCCATTGAGAATGCTTTCTCCTTGAATTCCTTTTAGATCATACCTTTAAACTCCTGAATCATTTTCTCTATTGAAATGAATTAGTTGTCTTAAGAGGTAAGTCTGCAAGGTAACTCTTCCAATTTGTGCAACAAACTGACATCTCTTTGTTCACTAGTGTCCTTAAAAGATTCGAGGTCACTGATCAATTCCTTAAGTACCTTGATCCTATATATCAGTGATTCTTTAGTTTCAATATAAGAATCTCTATCAGCAATGACGTTAATTGATACTAGGGTACATATTTTCATCTCCTTCATCTCTGTCTATTTGATGAGATATCTATCTATGCTTTCAACCTCCTAATAAATGGTATTTATAAGGTCATCTAATTCTATTCTTACTTTCCTCATTTTACTTATCTTCTCAGACAACTCCGTGAACAAGGAAATCCCCTGTGCATGCATCTTGTCCAAGTAGTCTTCAAGTACCTTCCCCTTTAGATAAGTCTTTTTGGCTTTCTGAATTATGGGATCATCTATGGAGAAACCCTCTAGAGTCACTGCTTCTAGAGCAAAAGTGAATCTCCTTATCACTGCGGTCAATTGCTCTACCATCACCTTATAATTATTTTTCATTTTTCTTTCCCTATCAAATTTTTGAACCATAATATTCATCGTGGATTACAAATCACTCTTAGCACCCTCGTGAGTTATCTTTCCTAACTCAACTCGAGAGATAGATTAGCTACTCATATCAAAATTTTCAAGAGTTGCATCCTATGGAGGTTTGGCTATCTCCAAAAATTTGTGCCCCTTATTTTCAATCATCTTTAAAAGTATCTTTAGCTTTTAGGGGGTCTTTGTTTTTATCATTACCATTTTACCGAATTCAAACTCATCTGGAGAGATGGGTTATTTTTTCCTTTTGGGTGTAAAAGTTGATAGCTAAGGTGGGAGAGCAAAAGCACTTATATTAGCAACCATCCCTATAGTTAGCATCACTAGGGTGGCATTGCACTACTGGTGGAAATAATGGGTGTAATATCAATCAAAACTACACCTACTACTAAATGGTTGAAGGTAGAACTATCTCTGATGTTAAAAGATGGAGATGACAAACTATGGATGGATCCTGATGAATGGAGAACATCTCCAAAAGCACTTTAAGGATCACCAAAAATAATTTTAGGAGAGGCAGCTCTAGAAGAGGGAATACTGATTAGAAAAATAGGTAAAGGAGTTACACCAGGTGAGTGGGGCAGAGAAGAAGAAATTCCTATGATTGGATGTGCACCCTCTCATGGAGATAAAGTTTCCATTCCCTATTGACTTGTAGGCCTATCATCTATTTATATCTACCCTGTTGCTGGTTCTTTAACACTTTGCTTCTCAACCTACATATCTATCATTTTGGCTCTTTCTCTGGAACTTTTAATTTCTTTGATACAAAAATGATCCTAGGCTTATGGGGCCTAGAAGGAGAAGGAACAATACCTTTATTCTTCATCCTATTTTTTTCTCTTCTCCTTGTCTCTTCTTGAAATTTGGCCTCTGATCCTGTGATGAATTCTTTTAAGGTGATTCCCTTATTTGCCAACCAATCATTGGTGTTTGCTAATATTGGTTTGAATCTCATCCTCAAGGAGGTCAACTCTTTTTGAGAGCATTGGATCAGGGGAAGAGGAACGTTGGCAATTTGTTTAGCATGATATCTATTATTAATTAGGTCTCCATCATCTACTAGATTTGTAGGGATATCTACAAGCCCTAGATATTATATTTGTTCTAGAGATAGTCTGCTATAGTCCATCTTCCTGATAGCTTCCGCTATCTTCAAATCAATCCAGACATCTTCGATCATGGGTTCATGGAATTGGGTCTTCCTCCTGATCATGTCTTTCACACCTCTGTAATCAAATGAATGAACTTTGTGTGATGAGCCACCATAGGAAAAGAGGAGACCAGATGAATATTGCTCTCAATTATACTATTCATTTTAGAGCTAAGATTGTTTACTTTGGTTCTCTCTATGAACTTGGCCATATCTATGTGCCCAATTTCTGTATCCCTAATGTCATCGACCTTAGAAGTAACTGAGGTAATTATAAAAACACCTTGATATTGGTAATTCATTGTCTTTGAATTCTTTGGAGAAACCTCAGTCATTGGGATGAGCCTTTGTTGAAAGTATGTTGATGAAGAAGGATCTTGAGGAGAAACTGTGATAAGAATCATGATCATGCAATTAGGGGAAATATTGGCAATCTAGGAAAATTGCATGTTGGGTGATCATGACTAGGGAAATGCACTTGAAAGGGATAAGGAGTGAGCAGGTCAGGGAGTAAAAGGGAAGCGGGCTTAGAAAATAAGAAAAATAAAAATTTCCCAGAGTTAGTGAAAATAGAGGCAAGGCATGCATGGGTGGAAAAAATTGCTGCCCTTGCATGTTAAGGATGGTTAATTGTACATAGGTGGCAAATTGTTTTGCCTATGCACATCGAGGCAAAGGGTTTGCATCGACAGTGAATTTCACCACCTATGCATTAGTCAGGAAGTTATATTGCATCAATAATGAATTTTGCCGCTGATGCACATAGTTGAATGACCAGATGTGCAAGGGCAGTAAAATTCACCACCTTTGCACATGGTTGAAAATTTTTCGTGTAAGGATAGCTAAAATCACTGCCCTTACAAGGGTTAGTAAAGGAAGAACTTGTGAGGGTGGCAAAAATTACTGCCCTTACATGGGGGGAGGACATAAGGTAGTATTGGCAGTGAAAATTGCCACCTTTACATGAAAAGGGTGGAGAATGAGGGTGGTAATTTTTGCCACCATTACACGGGAAGAGTGTCAAGGCACGGTGGGAAGAGGGTCGAGGCGTGGTTTGGATGCCTTTTCAGTGGAAAAGAAGGGAGGAAAGGGGAAGACAAAATAAAATAAAACCAAGATCAAGAAGGAAAAGAGGGAAAATAACAATGAAAAAGAGAAAATGAAAATAAAACAAAAATTAAAACCCTACCTGATAAAATCATGAAACGATGCTCGAATCTAAGGAAAACTTGACAACACTTGCTCACTTGATCATCTAGACGTAGGGAAGAGGAGATGCAAAGAGGAATGGATCAAAATGAGGAGGAAATGGGGTTAAATGGGGTGAAAAAAACCCCAACCACTCAGTGTGCATGGCCATTAATGCTGCGTGCAAAAATAGAGACCATGTAGGGACAAATTTTTTTCCCCCCTCTGCATGTGAACTGAGAAAAGAGATGCAGGGGCGGTAAAATTTTCCACTCCTGCATGAAGCAAAACAAAAGATGTAAGGGTGGAAAATTTCACTACTTCTACATGAAGGATGCAAGGGTGGCAAATTTCACCACCTATGCATGAGAAACAAAAAACCACATACAATGGTGGCAAAAATTACCGCCCTTGCATGTAAACACAAGAAAACACCTAACTCAAAAAAGAGAGAAAATTTGTCAATTGATCATATCAAGATCATAATGATTTTCAATTTTTTTTTGAAAATGTAACAAGGGAACATCATGAAATTTTAACGATGCCAGTTGAGCAAACACGAGATCAAGAAAAACTTGCCTCGAAAGATGGACTTAGAGTGAAAAACACAAAATGGACAAGTTTCATAGGGGTTGTTCCAAAAACAAGCATGGCTGATTTTGGAAACAATAATATAGAAGTGTGTCAAATGTTAATAACATGCTAAATTACATCACGCATCGGCCCATGGATTTTGAATATCCAAATACTATTGGCCCTTCTCATAATGGGGTCTCAATCTTATTCGGGAAATCACTCCTCATTGTTGATGACACCAATCCATCATTACTTCTACTGAATATTTCACCAAGTGGGTGAAAGCCATCCCTCCTATCTCAACCAAAGCTAAAAATATTATTGATTTCATCAATCACGATATCATCTGCCACTTCAGTGTTCCACATAAGATCTTATTGACAATGGAAAATATTTTAAAAATAAAAAAACCCAAGGTCTTTGTGATGATTTTGGCATTAAGTTAAGCTATTCCTCATCCTATCATCCCCAATCTAGTGGATAGGTAGAAGCCTCTAACAAAACTCTCATAAAAATGCTAACCAAATTAGTATGTGCTTTTGGTTGATATTGGCACCTACACATCCCTTTTTCCTTATGGGCCTATCACACTAGTATTTGAACCCCTATGGGTACTACCCTTTTCTCTCGTGTCTTTGAGTCAGAGGTAGTCTTGCCTCTCAAAGTCCAAATTACTTCTCTTCACATATCTTTTCATGAGATCCTTTTTGAGAAAAATTATCATCAAGAATGTCTCACACAACTTGAGCTACTTGATGAACATCACCTCACAATGATCACTCATCTTCATGTCTATCAAGAATGAATCAAGTGTGTTAGGTTGTGGAGCTAAAAGCTTCACTCGGATGCAAACATGGAGGAGGTTGCTGAGTGTCATAGTCATCGACATCGGTAGGCCAACTGACATCAGTCAGAGGTTGATAGAAAGCAATCGACATCGGTCAGGAGTCGGCCGACGTCGATCACCTCCAAATGGACAGGGACCGATGTCGGTCGCCTGTGCGGTTCCAAAACTGCTTGTTGACGAACAGTTTGTTAACGAACTAGTTGTTTGCATGTTAAAGACTAATTTTAGTCTTGAGGTACTTGTCTAATTATTATATGCATGGGATCTATATAATAGACCCATGGGGCTATATTGTAAAGTGTAGAACTAGAAGAGTTCTTTCGATGGTGGAATCACAAGGGTTCTTCCAGGTATGTAAGATCAGGTTGATCTGTAGGTTGTGCAAGATCAGGTGGGAGATCTACATGGGTAAGTAAGGTCAGTTGATCTACAGGTGTGTGTGTGAGGTCAAAGGAGATCTATGGGGTAGCAAGATCAAAGGTGACAACAACACATCAAGGAGCAAGATCAGGGGAGATCTACTTGGAGTACATTAGGTACTCGATTGTACTGGTAGTATTGATACTGACTAGTTGAGGTGAACAATAGCTCTATGTTTGAGTTATTTGTTGTGACCTATATTGAGAGAAGATAACTCTTGAGGGAAAATAACTGTATGCCCTAGAGGTGTGGGAAGCCCTAGAGGTGTGGGAAGAATACTGTGGCACTTCTTTATTGTATTTTCTTTCTGGATGCGTATTAATACAATTGGGTATTGTCTCTCATATTCTGTGCTGTTTCTGGTTTCTAGTTACTTATTACTTCTGGTTTAATTCCATGTTTTTGAGAAAAATTATCATCAAGAATGTCTCACACAACTTGAGCTACTTGATGAACGTCACCTCACAATGATCACTCATCTTCATGTCTATCAAGAATGAATCAAGTGTGCATATAAAAAACCCCTAAAAGATTGAGAATTCAAACCAATTTCCCTCATCTATCATTAACCTTTTATGCTAAAAGCATTGCCTTCATAAATTAGACCTCTAAGCCTAAATATAATTTTCCATGTCTCAACCTAACATTCAAAATCAAATTGGGATACCAAAATATCACTTTGGTCCATATCTCTAGAATTATAGACTACTCCCTTCATGGATAGCTGCACAATAACTAAATTTGCTTAAATATAGACTGTTACCTTGAAGGACAACTATAAAATCCAACTTTAGACCACTCCCTTAAAGGATGGCTAAGCTAAGTTTGTCAAAAAAAAACATTTGAAGCTTCTTGCTTTGATCAGCTTCACCAACCTATCAAAACAACACAAGCAATAAACAATCTTATGTCAAGATCAAAGCAAATAAACTGCAATCAACTTTTACATATGGCATTAGTAGACTTCCTACATCAATCAGCCTACACATTATATTAAGGAATGGACTTATCTATTATGGTTTTTTGGTCACCTATAGATAGGGCAAGCTAACCTATATCAGGTTACCATATCACCCTTTTCCACGTTCAACCTATCACCTACTTTTCCTTCATAACCTCTCTAAAATCATGGGACTATGAGCTTACTTGACACAAAGTGATCAAAATACCTTCTTTTTCAATCAAATCATGCTCATGTGAAGCATTCAAAAGGCTTATTTTCATTAAGTCAATCCAACTTCAGTTTTGTTAGACCCTTACCACTGAACACATCATGCCTTTTTATTACCCTCTATTCATTAGTTCATGTGGGCATATGTCTCATGATTCTTCTCTCTTTTTGACATTTCTATGGTTATCTAAACCTACTTTAGGCACTTTTATTAAATCCACATATCAAAACATTAAAAACATCATTCTTATCAATGAAATAATCCATATATATCATACCATCATGAACTATGTCCATACACCATATCCTATCCTTGAACAAAACATCAAAACCATAAAACATCCATAATCACATCATCCCATCATTATCATTAAGAACTAAAGAATAATTTATCATAACAAAAATAACATACAACACATCATATCAATAAACATCATAGACCATGCCTTATCTCCACTTTCATAAACATAAAAACAACTCAAAACATTGGCACATCACATCTTAAACAAACCATGACTAAATCATCTATCATATATCCATACTCCTATCTATGAACCACATCATCATTTAATAATCCTCTCTATGAACCACATCATCATATAACAATCCTCTTTATGAACCACATCATCATATAACAAACCTCTTTATGAACCACATAATCATATAAATAAACATCATCAAACCAACCATCATGAAAACATCAATCACATGTCCACGATCAAATCTATAAACAAACACATCATCCACTATGTATAAACCCAAACATCACCTAAATCTATACACATATTAACATATTCATCATAAGATCAAATATCTCATCACAATCATATAACATAATAAAATCACCCATGATCATCAACATCCAATCCATCAATACACCATACATAAACATCTATAAACATCATCACATGCCTAAGCTAAAAGTCCATATCCATAATTAGAAATCATCAAACATTTCATCCATAATTCATAACAATGAACACATCATGACCATAATCATCATCTATAACATCATAAACAAAATCATCCATAAACATTACCACATAACTAAATTCATGAACCATAAATTTCATAAGCATCATCCATAAATGTCTCAAAACATCACCTATGCATAACAACCATAAAAACCATCAACATCAATAAACATCCATAATAATCATAAAACCTCCTCATCATATACATCATAATAAAATTAATACATCTCAATGAATATAAATCCTATCCATCACATAATAATATATGTCATAATGTATAAATCTCTCTCTCATATATACATCTCACGTCATCAACACATAGGTTGGTATCAAAATCAAAAACATATACATCATATAATCTCATCTATTAGGCCCCTAGGGTACCACTACCACCTGCACCTATGCTACCATCTAGTGGTGGTCCCCTTGATCTCCATAACTACCCCACTATAGCAACCCACTATCCCAGAGTAGTTATAAAAGGACCACCTGCTAAGCTAGTCCTGTACTCTCCATACCTCATCTCTAATGACAACTGAGCCAACACTATCACCTCATAATATCATAAATCCTCCACAGTGGTTGAG
This sequence comes from Torreya grandis, assembly GCA_037957365.1. Taxonomy (NCBI): domain Eukaryota; kingdom Viridiplantae; phylum Streptophyta; class Pinopsida; order Cupressales; family Taxaceae; genus Torreya; species Torreya grandis. Next base: position 296,780 of record JARHVA010002067.1, read on the forward strand.
TACCATGCCATAAGAATCATATCAGGTCCTTCTATGAGTTCTATCACCACTCCTACCCTCTACCTTAGTGAATCTCTCTCTCAAGTAACTAACCCAAGAGAGATCCTCACCTAATCTCACTCTCTAGTTAGTGTCACCACCTAACCCTATAAAATGATAATCTATCCTTATATAATGACCACTTGTCCCTATAATCTGATGATATAGGCTTGTGCTATTGCTAGTGATACTAGTGCCTATCCATCCTATGCTAGTGCCCTAGTAGGATCCACATCCATGGGATGTTACCCCCTATCACCTCATCCAAAATTGGCCACTACATATCGAGCTTGATACCATATTGTATAACCATATGTAACCCCTAAAAAATCTATTATGGCTCTTGTAAACAACTCCTCATGATATAAAAAAATGTCTTATAGTGGTGGCTCTGGGAGTAAGAACTCAACATCCTCTCTCTTATATAGTGGGAAATTTGGTGGGATCCCTTGTACTAGGCCAAACTATCTCTATACAGATTCAAACGAAATAAGCTCAATCTCACCATCCCACCTCCCATAAATCCAATGCCAGCTTTATAGTGATAGTGTGTGGTAGCTATACCCTACCTACCTAGGCCAACTTACATATGGCCTCTATACTATATCACCCAGCACCAAACCCTTTAAAGCATCCTTGAAGCAATCTATATCCTTGGCACCACCACCTACCTCAATTAATGCATTATCTCCTCTCCACCTCATGAAACCCACTCTATAGACTATTAGAGCATAACCATCCCATGGTAATCCCAAATGTCTAATAACTTGTATATGCTCATATGCCTAATAATGAAGCACAAACCCCACACTGATCCCATACTACCTATGTGCTTGAAAGGCCTAAAGCTCCCTATTGATCTACACTAATAACATGGGGGCCAATCAAACACAATCCTCCCCAATAACATCTTCATCAAAACTCTTAAAAGTAGATAAGGGAATCAACCATTTATCAAATTTGATAGCACAAGATATGACATAGCCATCATCATCATCATTATAAGTAAACATCTATCCCTTAGGGACCTCTGGTATAGTAGCCCATAACAAACACCACCTGCATGATATATGGCCTGAACCCAATTTACTCTATATATTAGATCCATGAAATAGTCTCTCTCCTTACTCTCTATGTGATGATTCTACTCCCCTTGAATGGGTATCTATGTGATCCATTGAATATCCTCTTGGAGGATAGTCATCTCTCCCTTTAGTAATAAAAACATGTTCATGGCTGGATCCCATCTATCGATGAGAGCCACAATCATAGCCACATCCTACGGTAGGTGCTGATGATGTCTCATGGCCCCTATGCTAACCTCCTCCATGTGTCTCTGCTCATCATATGACATCTCATCACATACCTCGACAAATATCTTAGGGACTTAGTCCCTCATCTAGATCTAGTCACGGGCCTACAAAACCATAATATTAACATGCATAGTTAGTTTTTTACATCATGCTAACTACCAATTTACACCTATATTTTTCAACCTATTCCAATATAACCCATCACATCTACCATCTTACTTCTAACAATCAAACCAACCTTTACCTTTATCCATACTAATGTTACCATCATCTTACCACCCAACTCCTTCTATCACAAACACTTTCCCTATTCCCCATAAATTTTTCTAAAGCTATTGAACCTCTACCCTAACACATTATTTTTCCAAGCCTAACATGCCTTTCACCTCACTCTACCAACCAACCCTTTTAACTGTATCATCCTATCAAACCTACATTTGACCTTTTTCTATCACTAGACACATCTCTTCAAAAACTTTAAAACTTCATACCATTTTTAATCGTACTAACTTTAACACCTTTCAAAACTTTAACATATAACTAAATTAAAGCATTTTAAAATTTAACATTTAACAATTTTCAAACTTTCAAAACTTTCAAATCTTTAACAAAACCGTTACTAGCTTCACTTTTTAACCAACATTACCCCTAAAATTTTTGACCACTGATGGTTCTTTGAACTATCAATAGTCCTTAGGGACCCTTTTACCCCTAGGTTAGATCATTGATGGTCAAGTCTAACCATAAATAGTCATTATGTGTGACCACCGATGGTATAACCCTTGAACCCCAAACCCCTAAAAACCTCAATACCACACCTCAATTTAAAAATTAACCTACTTAACATTCTTCCCTACCCTATTACAAACTTAGCACACCCTTCACACCTCCATTTACCCCACTAATTTTCCTCAATTCCTTAAAAACTAAACTAGGCCATCATTTTACCCACACTAGTTCAAAACACTACCCCACTAATTCACCCTATTTAAATGTAACTTTATACCCACACATTCAACTATACTATCAATTTCACAAAAATACCTACCTCTTTCCATGATCACTGATGTGGTTAAAGCCCTCATCTTCCCACTTAGATGCACCCTCATCCACCTTCCCTTGAGTCAACTCTTGGTCTAACCCAAACACTTGATCAACCACTCAATCACCTCCACCTCAGTAAGATCAGATGAAGAAATGCAAAGCACAAAACATCAGAGTAAATATCACCAACTGTCAAATTGTGAAAATGATTTTACATTTTTACTTTTTATTTTTTCACTTTTTAGGGTTTTTGCTGACCATCAATGGTTAGGGTGACCATCGATGGTCAACCTTGGGGAAACTCCCTGATCATCGATGGTTAATCTCCCCAACATTTTCAACCTTCTAAGCACCAAACCTAAGTTCTCAATTTTGAAGATAACCCACCATACCTAGAACTTGACCTTTCAAGAGATACTCCAACCATACCCACCCACCTGTTTGCTTGCATCCACCTTGACATTTGTCATTTTTGACCCAAACTATTCACATGTTTTGTGAAAACCCTGTTTAGTCATTTTGACCACACCAAACAACCTTGCCATGTTAAATGTTTACAATTCACACCATGTTATGCACAACCCAACCATTTGTGTTTTTCAAGGGAGAACTTCCTACCCTACATACCTATGATAAACACTTACCCTATCTAATAGACTTGATAGGAATGACCTAATCAACTATGACCAATGATATGGACTGATTACCCCTATCATATGTTTCTATGAAATTGACCTTATTTTTACCAACATTGACAACTTTAATCTTTGCATGACCTTGACTATTGTACCTAGTCATGTTTTGTGCATGTGTTTACATCTCAAATGCCCAACCCTTTTGTGTTACTCACATCATGACTCACCATTTACCATTTATCAAACCCTAACTTGATTTCATTTTTGCCCCATCGCCTCCCAGTTTGAGGGGGAACACCTCCTCCCATACTCAAGGCAATCAGACCATGACTAGCAATCTATTCATTTTTGTTTTTCCACTTGTTAAACTAGAGTTGCATAATAAAAATGGTCAAAATATAGACAATCAAACACTACACATGATAGTTTTATATGTCAAAACACCTTGAACCTCATCTGACCTCAAGTCTAGTTGACCACCTAATTAAGCAAATTCATTTGCTAACTTAAACCTATCAAAGAACTAACTCAACACCTATAACTTAACCTTTTAAAATACCCCTTTCTTAAGCAAATTCCCTTAAACACTTGAATGCTGATGGTCTACCTAATTATCAATGGTTAGCATGATCATTAATGGTCATTTCATCAAACCTACTTTAAAGCCAATTCTAGCTATGTACGAGATAAGCATGGCATAATTTAGTAACTTCCCTTATGCAGTGCTAACAAGATTTAAAGCATCATAATAGGAAACTTTATCTTCCATCTTGATTAACAAATTTTTCCTACATAATTAGTAACTTCATCATATAAAAGGAGAAGTAAGAAGTGAAAAAGATCCAAAAATCCATAGATCCACATCTAAGTTATCAAATATTCTTGCACACAGGTATCCAAACTTTTTTTAATAATCAAGTCATATCAATAGAGATCTGAACCTCTATCTGAGTTTCTCTCAAGGCCCAAGACTGTCACTCTAGCCAAATTGCTCCAGACTTCCACCATCAACAATATAACAAGTTATAAGTAACTTTATATTTGTTTCTTTATTTTGATTTCATTTCTAACTTGACCTAATCAGACTTATCTCCTAACTTCCCACTTTTGACTACACCCATATTCAAATCCCTACCTGACCATTTATCCAATCTACAATTCCCTTTTTAATCATTTTTAGAAACACATAGGCAACTACTAACAATTAGCCCAACTATCAATGATCACGTCAACCATCAATGTTTACCAAACCATTGATAGTTAGGCAAACCATCGATGGTTCACCTAACCATCAATGATCACTATGGAAAAAATAACAACCAATTATTTTCAATCCCTCTGTCTCAACCAAACCCTAATTTATGTATTCTTACCTATTCACAAAGACTTCTCTAACTTTATGGACCTACCCAAACTATCTTAGCATGAGTATTGACCCATTTTTGCTACATTTAGTCATTTTATTTAAACAAACATTTTACCCTCTTCTTCTTTCATGCATTTAATTTCTTGTTATTGAATGAAATTATTATTTTTGTTCATCTATATCAACTTAATTGTTATAAATAATGTATTGATAGCCTCCTAACAATCATTTGCTTCTTGGATCTAACTCACAATAGGCATTCCACTCAACTATCTTACTAACAACCCCTCTTCTAGTCCCTTTCTTATCTACAGGTTATTCTTTCCAAGCCAAAGAGGATTTCTCATCATCATTCAGATCATGTGCACACTTTTACTAGGTATTCCTTTATACACCTCTTTTACTAATATTTTATTTTCTTCTAAAGTAAAAAATGAGTGAAAGTTAAGAAAAACACATGCCTTTAAAATACAAGACAACTTGCACAGGTGGATATGGAATATGGCTATGAAGAGCTACTTAATTATGTAGAATAACACACAATGTGTAGAGAGGGTGCTTCTCTACACAAGAAAAGAGGAAGAATGGTTTTTAGGTAAGATGTTTAATAATTTAAATAGTTGTATAGATATTAAAAATAATATGTGTGAAATAATTAACAATCAAGTTATTATTGCTTATAGGTATAATGCAAAGTGGCCATTGAAGCTTTAGGGATCAAAATCATATCAAGACTCAAAGACATGAGATAAAAATATTGAACATGTAGGAAATGATGATAGAGTAAATACACACAATCATTACATACTAAAACTATGGAGAGTAAACCTAGATTAGGAACATGTTCTTTCCAAACATGATGTAGTCAAGTACATTTCCAAGTATGCAACAAAATCAAAGAAGAGATCTAAAACTAATCAAATGTTGATGCATATTTAAATCATTAGAAACCCAAATGAATTTAGGTCAAGAGTATATAGAAGAATTTTAATTGAAACAATTTTTTAAAGAGACACCGAGGCACAAGAAACATGTCACATGCTATTGGAGCTTCTGTTAGCAGATACCAATAGAGTATTTGTCAATTAGAATGTCTTGTATGAGCTATTAAAAAAAAGTTAAGGATGATCACAAAGAAAATAAACAATATTTCATTAATGGATACAAGAACAAGCCTTTTTATATGGAAATAATTTCTTTTATTGAGGCAACTAGATCTTTCACATATAATCCAAGGAAAAAAAGAGAAAATAAATGGGAGGCGAGGAGTATCACAACTATTGTGAGATTATTTCCAAGGTTTTCCTCAATCCCTTCACATGAATCACAAAAGTGGGTTGAGTTTTTTGGTCATATTTATTACTTTAAAATCCATTTCATGATATATAAAGGGATATCATAATTAATGATGACATAATAAAATCAAATTGAGAGTCATTCAATTATAATCCTTGGCATGTTGAGCAAAGGAATATGCTAGAAGATGTTAAAAATCATAGTGATTACAAACACGAGGATACTTCCCCAATTAAAAATAATAAAATAGAACATGAGTGGGAAATTATTTATAGGCTACAACTATTTAACTCTTTTTATGAATGGGTGTGAGGGTTAAAGGTGTAGAATAACCTAATCAAATGGACTAGTAAAACTATTCTAAAGCAAACAATTAAATTAATTTAAATAACACAATATATATAATCTATAAAATTACCAAATATATAAATTAAAATGTTAATTTATATATTTATAATTACAACACAAATAAGAGATAATACTTAGCTTGTTTACAAATATGCAAGTTGATCTGAGATATACAAAGGTGGAAGTTGACTGCTGCTTAGGATCTAGTTGTCAAATTTTAGAGATATTATTTATGGAGGCCTAGATGCTTACATAAACCTATAGAAACTTAAATTTATGCTTCTATCAAGAACTCAACACTTTTTTAATTATATATAAAAATGACCACTTGTGCATGTTATGGTTTTCTATCACCTTTCCTTTTGATGTATCTAGATCACATGTGAAATATCTATATGACTATGGATAGTTCAAACCCTAATTCTTGACCTTAGGTCAGGTAACCTTACCAAAAAATGGGTTAGGGGGATAAAAAAATAAAGTTAACCTCAAGGATCCCTTTGTTAATAAGTGCTACCTACATAGTTAATACTCCAAACAGGGCCTCTGACATATGTAGTTATCCCCTAAGTATGGGCTTCTATGTGCAAGGGCATATACTAATCTAGATTGTAACTTGAAAAATATTACTCATGAACTATTATTTGAATGTTTCAAACTTGTAATATGACTAATACTATGACTGATATATAAATAGGGAAGAATAAGGTAGTACAACTCAATTGTGCAATTGATTGAGTGAGATTTAACAGGTGCTTGCTTAGGATTTACTAGGTGGATAATGAGAAGGATTTTATTTGTATTGATACTACACCTTTTGAAAAATATATAAAAAGGGTTATATAAGACAAATAGGCTGACTCATATGTTTTTAATTATTTTAAATTTGGATGACTTTTGAGGTACATACACATGATAAGAAATCTTGACATTAGCATCAACGCTATTGTCCCTCTTCAAAATATAAGTAATCGATAGGGTAAAACAATGTTGAAGGTTTGTAACACACTTTTAAGGATATAAATCTTGTTTTAATATTTTTATAGTGTAGAAGTGATTTGGGTCATCAAAATGATAAGGTCTCTCTATAAGATAAGTATTTAGGCACAATGAGATGGTCAATGCGATCCCTTCAACAACAACAAGGTTTGTAACTAAAGAGTAGAATCCTGATTGGTATTTTCCAAGTGTACAAGATTGAGATGTTATATATAATTAGATTTTAATATCTATAACAACATGACAAAATTATAGAATTTATTAAGATAGATATTTTGGGAATAATATCTATTTACAAACAAGCACCATGGAATAATGAATATCAAAGTGAAGAATACACAAATAAAGTGATAAATTTTAAATTCACCATGAAATATAATGTGTTTCTCACAGATGATGATATATCACCAAATATGAATTATGTAACCTTGGGTTCTAAGAAAAAAAAGGCACTAGATATAATCATGACACATTATCATCAAGGTTAAAATACTTTGCCATTATGCATGATAATTCAAGGAATAGCAGTAATGGGAAAATAATTTTTAATTGGTGTCATTCATTAAGCTATTCAAGATGAAACATTCCTAGAGCATTCTACACTTATATTACTTACACCAACTAGAGTTAAAACATTAAATATTAGTGCCTCAAACATCCATTCAAAACTTTGAATCCCAATCACAAATTTTATCGAATTAGAAGGAACACAACTTACAACTTTTAAAGAAGAGATCCAACAGATAAAATACATATTAATTAATGAGATGAACTTATTGGATAAATTTTGCACAAAACATAGACTCTAAAATTTTTCAAGCATTTATTGAGAATTCAAACATGAGTTTTAGAGGTATATCTATGATTTTGGTTAGAGATTCAGGATAACTTCCTCTTATTAGTGCTAAACCACCATATAATAGTAAAAATTGTGCAAAGCTATTGTGGAAATAATTTAAAATAGTTTTTATTTTAGATAAGATAAATTGAGGAACAATAGAGGTTTCATCAAATTTTCACAAATATAATAAATACAAATTTTATAATTGATGATATGAAGTTATTGATGACAAGAACCAATGTTGAAATAGATAGAACCACCATTGAAGAATTTGAAAATATTATTCATTTATTTTACACAAATGATAATGTGCACAACCATAACAAAACAAAATTGTATTCATTGAAAGGACTTGTTGCATGTAGTATTGAAACAAAGATAAACAATCCCAATGCACCAATAGGAGGTCAAAATGATGATCTTGATGTGGAGTTACTAATTATCAATGATGTAAGGGTCATGTTAACCTCCAATATCTAGATAGAAACATGTCTTGTAGATGGATCATATTTAAAGTATAATATATAAACCTAGAAGTGCCCCACCAAAACCAACAACTTATGTTATTGTCAAGTTTGATAGTTATGAAAATATGAAGAAAGGAAAACAAATTTATAATAGGAAAGTTGAGGAAGAGAGATTGAAATTATTAAAGGATAAATAATGTTACGTAGTTATAACAATTTTATTTATATGAATATGAAATAATTCATTATTTGACATTTTATTTATGTGTATGGTACATTTTGGCAATTCTTTAGTAAATAAGCATTTTATCTTATGTATATTTCACATCTAGATGATTTACAAATGCTTCATTTGTATTTTATTTCATCTTATATTTAATACACTTTTTATTGATTTAATGTGATGTAGGTTATACATTTAAAATTTTAAGAAAAAATCATATTATATGTTAAATAAATACACAATACACAATACACATGAATGCTACTAGCATACCTATATTAGATAAATCTATGTAAAAGATGTTAAGAGATATCATTTTCAAAGTGCCTATTCCAATTATGTCAAAAATATGATATAATATGGGTGCCTTGAGAATGATATATCTTGGTGTCTTTTACATAAATTTATTTAAGATAGGTATGCTAGTTATATATATATATATATATAATTATTTTTAATTATACCATGATTACTCATAATATAATATATTAATATGCTAATATATATTAGTTTATGAATACACACACACACACACACACACACACACACACACACACACACACACACACACACACACACACACACATGTGTGTGTGTGTGTGTGTGTGTGTGTGTATTCATAAACTAATATATAGTAGCATATTAATATATTATATTATGAGTAATCATGGTATAATTTAACTAGTATATTATCAACATCTTTACATCTTTATAATAGAGATATATATGTAAAACATCTTTGTTGATTGGATGACTTTGGTCTATAAATCCTCTCTTCTGTATCAAGTCAAGCTCATTGAAAATTTGTTGATTGTTAGTTGTTCTTTTATTTAGGCTTGTTAGCCCTGTTAGTTGGTACTAAAGTATATTGTATATATTTTGGAATTTTGTAAAAGGTTGGTGGACCTATCAAAACCCTCATCTCTAGTTCATAGCTCTAGTTTTAAAAATGTTTACCCCTATTAAAAAATAATAATAGGTAATATATATTAACCCACTATATATAGTATAATAGGTATAGTATTATAATAGATATTACTATTATATTATATATTATATAATAAACTATAAATCATATATTATAGTACAATAATATATTATATATAAATAAATAAATAAATAAATATATATATAATATTTAAATAATTAACTATTTATATATTAAATATTATGAATTTAAATTATTTATATTATGTAAGATCTCATATATATTATATTAAAATATATAAATATTTTAATAATAAATTATATATATTTGCCTCCAAGGTTATACCTCAATGGTGACCACTAGGTCATGGGTTTGAGCCTTGATTGGACCATGAGCATCAGGTGGGGCACTAGTGTAAGCCCAAGGGATTAGTCCATTGTACTTGCCCTATAATAGAATGTCAAATTGTGTGCTAGGTCGCTAGGTCTAATACATTGATAATACCGTGCCAAAAAAGTTACGGGAGACCTTCAATCACCAAAAAAATAAAAATAAATAAATTATATATTCATATAAATATATATGATAATTAGATTAAAAATTTATAATAATTATTAATATATAATATTATTATTCATATTTTTATATTTTTAATTATTATGCTGAGAGGCATTCTACAATGGGAGAGGGGGAAGGGGAGACCTTGATGTTGTGCCTGTGTACAGGAAAATGGTTGACATATTCTTTAAAAAAAATTAATATAAAAAAATACCATAAAATAAAAAGAGTCAACACAATATTTTAAAAAATATATAAGATATTAATATATACATACAATACTATAAGAATAAAAAATAAAAAAATTGAAATGCATCCTAGAATAAGAGAGTAAATAGACAGTAGAGAAGAAGTAGCGATCAAAAGAGAAGTAGAAATTAAAATAATAAGTAGTGAGTAGAGAAGTAGTGGTCAAAATATATGGTTTGGATGATAACTCTTCTCAAATTTGACCATGTCCTCCACCACCATGTTGCAATTGGAGCACAACCAAACATTTCTCAGTTTGATTAAAATTTTCTCAATGATATAAAATATATTTGGAAGAGCTTAATGCAACACACTAATCAACAAGTATTAATATATGTCTATCAACAGGTTGTTTAATCTACCAAGATAGTCTCATTTGCTTCTTTGGTATCTATATATCTAGTTATAACTTCCATTTATTTCAATAATTTATGTATTTTCTATTGATAACTTACAACATAATCTTAGTTTGTGAATTTATTTTGATGGTAAGAAAAAATATATTTTTGATATCAATTACATGCATGAAATATAATATATTTTCATGCTTTATTGGTAGAAAACTAATATAAATGTATATAATTGTTGAAAAGCTACGTTTCCATGCATTATAAAAATAAGATCATGCAAAACTCATCATCTAATTATTATTTTCATATATTTAATATTAAAATATATATTAATAAAGTAAAAATATAATTAAAAGTTAATGTTTTAAAATATATATATATATATATATATATATATATATATATATTTAATAGTTAGAGTTTTTTATTCTCCTTTGTGTAAAAGGGTTGCCCAATTATTTAAGAATTCTAGGAATAAAAATAATTGTATAAATGACTGGTAAAATTGTACTTTATTCAAATCATGTTAAAGAATCCACCAATAATTTTTATTTTATTTTATATGAATGATGGCTTGGCCACATTGAATATAAGTTGAATGACTTGTAATACATTACCTAATTCATAAAAAATTTATAATATCATCTAATACATTTGTTTGATTATTTTTATCTTTTAATAAAAGAGTCTCAATAATTGACGTCTTAGATCACACTTTAATGGAAACATGGTGGGATAAATAGTGTACCCTGACTTTGTTCATTTTAATTTCAAATAGTTTGGATAGATTATTCACTCTATTCAGAGCCTCTCCATCTAGATTTACCTCCTATAGATAGACACATATTACAATAGAGTAAAATAAAATAAGTATATACTTAAAAAGGATAAAAAATGGGAGGTAAGGAGTATTGCAACTATTGTAAGAGTATTTCCAAGGTTTTCCTTCATCCTCAAAAGTTAATCAAATAAATGGATTGATTTATATTGGTTAGAGTTATTACTTTACAAGCCATTTCATGATATACAAAGAGATATTGGAATTGATGATGAAAAAATAACATCAAATTGGGATTCATTCAATTATAACTATTGGCATATCAAGAGAAGAATAATTATAGAAGATAATGAAAGTCATGATGATATTGAATATGAAGAGAATCAACCTATTCAACAAAACACAATGGAACATGAGTGGGAAATCATATCCAGGCTACAACATGGCCAAGTTATGGAAGTTAGTGATATAGATATATTGGGAAGAAGAGATATTAACAGACAAACATTATGTGATAATGAATATAGAGGTAAATAATGCACAAATAAAGTAATAAAATTCATAATCACCATGAAATATAATGGATTTATTATACATGATGATATAACACCAACGATGAATTATGAAACCTTGGGCGATAAACAAAAAAAACACTTGATATGGTTATTACACATTATCATACAAGTTAAAATACTTCGACCTTATGCATGATAGTATAAGGAACAACATAAACACGAAAATCATATTTGATAGGTGCCATTTGTTGAGCTCTTCAAGATGCAACATTCTTAGAGTGCTCTCTAGTTCTATTACTTACACCAATTGTGGTTGTAGCATTGAATATTGGTGCAACTATCCATGAACAAATTTGAATTGTAATTATGGATTTTATTGAATTAGAAAAAAAAAAGAATTACAAGTTTCCAAGAGGATATCTTCCACATAAAATACATATTGATTGATGAAATGAGCTTCATTGGGAAAAATTTGCTATAGAACATAGACTCTAGACTCCATCAAGCATTTCTTGATAGACCACCATATGATAACAACATATGAGAAAAAATATTATGGGAAGAATTCAAAATAGTTATTACTTTAGACAAGAAGGAGAAAGTGATGAACAACAAAGGTTTTGTTGGCTACTCAAAAATATGAGAGATGCAAATCCAACAATAGATGAGTAGAAGATTTGATGACAAGAACTAATGTTAGAATAGATAGAGCCACCAATGAAGAGTTTGATAATTTTAGTCATTTATTTTGCACAAATTATAATGTGTGTAACCAAAATAAAAGAAAATTATATTCATTGAAATGACCTGTTGCACATAATATTGCACCCAAAGTAGGCACCAATGGGAGGTCCAAATTATGAACTTGATGTGGATTTACTGATTTCTATTGATGCAAAGGTCATGTTAACTTCCAATCTATGGAAAGAAAAAGGTCTTGTAAATGGAGTTCTAGGGTATATAAAAAGTATAATATGCCTAGACCAAAACCACCAACATATGATATGGTCGAGTTTGATAGTTACTTAAGAATACCATTTGAAGATGAAACTCCATATATAGTTCCAATTGCACCAATACAAAGGGGACACACAACCCAACTACCCTTGTGATTTCATTGGGCATTAACAATATACAAATCAAAAGGATTAACTATTTAAAAATCCACAATTGATATAGGTGAGAGAGAAAAAATGGATTCAAATTTTTGTATATATCCTATGTAAAGTTATTATAAGGACTATGAATATTACCTCCATTTTACATATAACTGCTATGAAAAGCTAAAAAATAGAATATGAATTTTCAATAGAAAGTTGAGGAAGAGAGATTGTAATTCTTAGAGGAAAAATAATTTCATGTAATTATGAAAAAATTTATGTACTAATTCATTATTTGACATTCTGTGTGATGTGTACTTATTCATTATTTGACATTTTATGTGATCTGTATTATACATTATGATGAGTATTAAATAACTATTTACATTCAAAATTTTAGATTATGTATGTTAAATTTTTGGGTGATTTAATGTAATGTGTATTTAAATTTTGAATGATTTAATGTGATGTATATTATACATTTCAAGTTTTATGAAAAAATTCATACTTTATGTTAAATAAATACATAAAATGTACAACTGTTACTAACATACATATCTTAGATAAATATATGTAAAATACACTGAGAGTTATCATTATTGAGGTGCCTATTCCAATTATGTCATAAATCCAATATAAGATAAGTGTCTTGAGAATGATATCTCTTGGTGTATTTTACATAGATTTATCTAAGATAGGTATGCTAGTTATACTATATATATAATTTAAATGCCAATAAGTAAAATAATGTTTAAAAATACATGACATGAAGGAATATTCAGTTTGGATATAATCATAAATCTTGTAATTACTTGATTCTCATAATTTCATAGGCAATCTAACATAGTATTTTATTGTTTTATTTTTCAACAAATTGCATGTCCTCATTTTCCTCTTGACAAGTGCCCTTTTAATGTGTTTTTGCATGTGACCATTTCAAAGTTATTATGAAACTAAAAGTATTATGTTTTCACTTTGATTTCATCTTTGTCCCTCTTCCCCATCCTCCTGTAATTTATCAAGAAGAAACAATGTGCATGTTCACTAAACATGAAGTAATATTTCATCCAAATTTGGTATAACTACACGTCTTGTTCTTGTGGATTTGACATTGTGATAATGAAACATCTCTATGTTAGAAGTGAGAAAAGATTCTCTAATTTTTTTTGAAGGTTATTATTTATTGGTGTAGGTATAATTGTAATAGTTTAGTTTATTTATAAAACTTAGATAATTTGTAATGGTTGTTGATTTGGCAAATGATTCACTAGTTTCTTTGAGGTTTTTTGAGATCCCAAATTGGTTATGAAGTAGCTAGGTGAGTGATTTAAATTAGATAATATAGTTTATACATTGAACATAAAATAATGTTAAAATTACTTTAGTATTTTCATCTTCTCTCCCCTTCTCCATCAAAATGATTTCATCTTCTTCATACATAGTTTTGTCCCTAGGAATCGCATTAGATTTAGCTAGATGTTGATTATTTTCCTTATAATCTATGTTTGAGTTAGGAAAACTATCTTAAGTCATATTTTTTATTTATTTTCAAAGAATGATTTATTTCTCTATATTTCCCCTCTCTTAGAAAATTTTGATTTGAGATGTTCCCCCCATCTAGAGACAACACAAATGTTTCTTTGTTCAAGATATAAACATTTCAGACTTTTGTATATCATATGGTAATAAAGTAGTGTTCATGAGTTTAACTCTCAACAAAGAGTAAAAAATATTGATTTCATTTAGGCAATTATCCAATATGTGAAAATATTATTTTATTAATAAAAGGTATGTAAACATGTAAAAAAGATAGCATATGTTTACCTCAATTAATTTAAATTAAACCTTGAAATCATTGCTAATAGTTGGCAACAATGTTTATTAATGAGCATAAACTACAAACTATTTCCAATTCCATCCATGGTTCAAAAAATTAAAATATAATTTTAAAATATTACATTCTACTGTCCACCCATTAAAATCAACATTGATATCAACAGTCCATGTGTTATGATTGTAGAGGTCACAAACATTTATCTAGGTAATGCTTATCTGTATGTGTCATTCTTTGAATATGAACAAAAAATTTAACAAAATAGGTTGTATCTAAAATTGCCCTAAACATGGAAGGAATCCATTAGTATGTCAGGGAAAAATAGCTCAAACTTTTCTATAGAAGACACATATGACATAAATATTATGATTTATAAACCATTTGTGTTTTATTTGCATGGAAAGACATAGTTTTAGTGAATTTTATTTAATATTAATATTTATAGAGACTAATAATAATAATCAATAGGACATAAATAAAATGCATTTTAGATAAGAGCATGCAAGTAAAAATAGAAGGTAAAATATTAAAATAAATAACTAATTTGTAGAGATCTTGATCTTAGCAACTCATCATTGTAGAGTAAAATAATAGGTCTATTTGCGACTCTAAAATTGAATTTGAAGGCAGGAGTTTGAAGTTGAATTATGAAAAATGGTTCTTATGATGACTCTTAAGAAGGTCATCTCTTTGATGGATATAAATACACATCTTCAATCCTCATAATGGATAATATAATGTAAAGAGTTATTTTTTATTGAATCCAAAGTGATGTCTTCCATTAATCTCATAATACACTAGATGAATGAATATAAAATGATCCTTTGATTCTCATTCA